>JXTB01000780.1:0-25344 GCA_002914805.1 Parasponia andersonii | reverse complement strand
AATTGACTTCTGGGGCTAGGCGGAGATAGGATCGATAAAAACACTAAGAGCTTGTGTCGAAACCGTCCGAAGGTGTGACATAATTAGTGAGGGCTTGGAACTAGCTCCATTTGACAGCAGGAGAAATGCCATAAGACAAGCTCTTGTACCAATGGTCTTCTCTGCTCTTCGAGGCTTTTACTTAGTGCTTTAGCTGGTCTTTCTGTATTTTTGTTCTTTGTATATGTAGTGTGTGATCCAAAAGTTCCCGAGTAAGTTATTCTCTGTCTCCTTCGTACATTTCCTATTTAAACAACACAACGATTTTATAAATAAAATTTACTGCATGTTTAAACCTTTTTTTTTTTTTTTTTCTCACAGTTGTTTTTTACTCACAGCATAGCGCAACAATAGCAAAGTGACCCTTATTTTTGGATCACAAAGCAAGACAAGCCCATATCGGACAATCTAGTTAAGCCCAGCCCAAATTTGGCTTCTCCTTAGTCCATCAGTCTCCGTGTCCGCTTTTTTCTCGCGCGTGGTCTGTTGGAAGATAAGCACAGCATTTCCTTGTTCGAGACCTTCCATTCCCAAAACCTTGACTCCTTAAAGCCCTAATCTAAACCCTAACCCTAATTCTAATTCTTCCTGTGCAAATCTGAGCTGATCTGTTCATGACATTGAGCATGGCGCTTCATGGATCTAGCTTCTTTTGCAATGTGAGTTATGCTTTTCGTTTTGTGTAATTTACTTTCTTTCAGTGTGCGTATAACCGATAAAAAAGCTTCAAAACTTAATTCTCTTCTTCGTATACATGTATATATATATACACATACATACATACATATATACACACACCCTTTTGTGTCCTTAAAGGAATAATAACAAAAGAACCCCTTTTTATGTACCTCTACTTACTGATTGTTCTTTAGAAAATGGAAGCTCTTTATGGTCGAGGAAATGATCCACTACCATTGAAGTATTTGTATAAACGCAGTTCAATTACAAGCTTATCACAATGCTAAAGTTTTAAGATTATGGGTTGAGTTCCTCTAAGTTGAACATTGTCTAGTTGTTCAAGTTGGGATAACTACGAGGCTTGTGCTAGCTTTACTTGATTTTGTACTTATAAAGACATTGAAAATCATATGATGATGTGGAAAGTCTTGGTGATTATCTTCCACGTGTTGATTTTAATTTGCAAGTTAAAAACTTAAATGTATAGTTTTTCATGTTGGATAAATTCTCTTTAATAGGGTTGCTGGTTTTTCTAAATTTGAATAGTGATTTGCAAGATGAATACTCATTTCTAGCACATGCACACCTTTGTCATTTTTTCGTTTTTAAGTTTTGAGCTTATTTGGTATTCCTTTGACCTTTATCTTTAGGGAAATATCTCTCATATGGAGCTTACTACCATGCCATGTTTAGGCATTAAGAGTTTCAGGAAAATAGTTCCACTTTCGTCATCTTTTCCGAAGCCATCCAATTACGTAATTGCTGAAACTTCTAAAAGGTGGTGTAGGATCCAGCTTTTGAATAGGCATTGTTATCTGAACATGCGAACTGGAAGTTTCAGTAAGTTTTTCTGCCTGTCATTCTACACTTGCTTTGTTATCATATCACAAGATGTTGTGTGTTCTCATAACCTCATGCTCGTTGGCCATTAATGCCATTGTGCATTTTATCCTTGAATTTACTTGGTAACATTTCACTTTTGAACACTTCTAAATCTATATTTTTCAGTGCAGCAACCTTGATTCAGACTCCACGTCTTCTTTCGCTGAGACCGTGTCAAGTCAAGGCTGAGGACTCAGAAAGTAGCTCAAGTGATGAGAAACTCATATTTGATGTTGAATCTTTAGAGCGGGACCTAAATATTGCCATTGCAGAGGAGAACTATGCCAAAGCAGCAAAAATAAGGGATAGCCTCAAACTTCTCCAGGAGGATAGCAAAACTTCTATATTGGCTGCAAATGCTCAATTTTACAATGCATTCAGGATAGGCGATCTTGCCACCATGCAAACCCTTTGGGCAAAAGGTAACGAGGTGTGTTGTGTGCACCCAGGTGCCAGGGGAATATCTGGTTATGATGATGTTATGACTAGTTGGGAGTATGTGTGGGCAAACTATGAATTTCCTCTAATTATTGAGCTAAAAGATGTTAAAGTTCAAGTTAGAAGGGATATGGGATATGTTACCTGCGTGGAATTGGTTAAGACAAAAGGTAGCAGTTGGGGGGGACAGTTTGTGACAAACGTGTTTGAGAGGATTGATGGCCAATGGTTTATCTGTATCCACCATGCTTCACCTATTGACCTGTGAAATTGTGTAGTAGAGATAGAATCAGTCATTGTATTCTTTCCCCAAATTATGGTACAAAAATATAATTTCCGGTTTTCATTGATCATTGCCTTTTGTATTCTCTCACTTGGGACTGGGGTGTTGGATAACTCATTTATTCTAAATAATGCAGGCTATTTTTCTTTATCAAATTAATTTATTTGCTAAGTCAGCTAACTATTTAGTTCCAACTAACTTCACGGAATATATGAAACAATGAAAAGAAGAAAAAAGAAAAATGAAATGTCAGCATTATTTGACTATGGTATAAGATAAAAGATTAAAGTTAACATCGGCTTGCTCTTAAGGAGTAGTGTTCTTCTATAAATAAAGTTTAGAATGCCTAGCACTAGTGGCCAAATTCCAAGAAAAAGCCATTATAGTCTCGTCTTCTCCCCATTTTTAATTTCAAGAAGCGGAAAAAAGTTCCCCATTTTAATAACCCGCCACCTAAATTTCATACATGGAAAATAAAACGGAGAACGAATTCTAATTTTGGGAATTGAGTGTATTGGACGAGTTTATTTTCTTTACACAATACAACAGCTGCTCCTGTAGTACAACCAACATATAATTAATATGGTCATACCCATGGACCAAACATACAACAACCGTCGACCATGACACATGTTACGACGTAGTTTTTTCCTACTCTTCACATGTACTGGAAGACCATAGATGACCAGACAAGGTTAACAGGACATCGTTCTAGCACGAGAACTAGACCCTCCCAACTGGGGAGAGGGGTGGGGTTGGAGCATATTTCGCTGGCAATTTCACTTGGTATCCATTATTACCACTCATATCTGACTGATCAAAGGCCTTTGATTCAGTGATGTTACTTACTGATGACAGATCAGACACTTTTTGACCGCTCAATACCGCCACACAAATGAAGAATGCCTGTAAGCGAGAGATAGATGTATTGTATTCGACTGAGTAGATTCCATCTTTGGAAGGCACCAAACTGAGAATTGGCCTGTTTTGTTGTGCTCCTCCCTGCATTGAAGTACAAACGCAAGGTCAACAAAACCAATAAGTGTGGGCATGTAGACAGGTGCTACATTGAACAAGAAAGCAGTACCTGGGCATATAGTTCAAGACAATCTGAGAATGGGCCAGATCCAAAGATTTTAGAACTCTTGGGAGGTTTACTTTGGTCAGAGAGAACTTGGAGTTTGCAACCAACATCCCAACCTCCACAATCACAAGATCCTCCAGATTTCCATCGGTAAATCAATGGTGAAGGTTCTCCTTTGTTTGGCGAGCTATGAACAGCACCAGGGAGTACGACTGTAACATTGTTTGAGTATCCATTTTCTCCTAGATTGTAAGAGCACTGGTTCTCTGGATAACACTTCACATTGCCCTTCTCCATTGATTCTTCATCGGTCCCATGTTTATCATGGCTCATCTCTTTTCCAGGGATCTTGACAACAGCGGCTGCAATCTCTCTATTTGGTATGAACTTAGGCGATCCTTGATCTGCCTGTTTCCGTTCAACACCAAACAAAACAGACTCTCTCAATATGTACTGGTCAGTGTCCTGTCCACTGGTACCAGAGAAATCAGATATGGAAACCTTCATCTGACCAACAACATTGTAAACATACTGACAGCTTTTCACTTTACTTCCTTGACTTATCCAGCCACCACTCTTTTTCTTAATTTCATTAACCAAGTAAAATGTGTAGTTCCGTCCTAAATCATCCTTACCAGATGTTGAGAGATTTTTCATTGTTGCTGCAAGAATGTTGCTGTTGTTGTTGACCACAAACCTGAACAAAGGAAGTCCATTATTTACTTTTAACTGCAAAAGAGCTTGAACCTGGGATTCCTCAATCTTCTCATGTGGAAATGAGTAAACAGGCCCACTGAAAGAATTAAAACTCCCTTTTGACTGTAAAAGAGATTCCGGAAGATGAGGTGGATTTGCTTCTTTGAGCTTCAGTATTGGGTCCAGTAACCTTCTTAAAGGACTGGACCTAGCTCTGTTATGACCTTTTAACTTCTCTTTATTTGGATTATCCCCACAATCAGACCATGCATCAGAAGTCACTGGACCAGACTTGACACTCACTTGTGTCGAACTCAAGTGTGGAACCGTTGAACCTTCCTTAAAGCTTAAGCTTCTTCCCATCCGACCTAAGCTGAAGCTAAGGCGACGTTGGGGAGATGGGTTTCTGCTGTTGTTAACTGTCAGTTCCGTAGCTTCTTGATTTCTTGTTTCCATTGGATCACGATCCCTAACACTTGCATTTGGTGCCTTAAGGTCTGATGGATTCTTTATTACATATTTATTCTCAGAATGAAGATCTCTCTTTTCTGAGCACGGGAATGTGTGAGATACAGCAGATGAAAGCTCCAGATTGTGGTCACTAGTCACACCATTTCTGATCCTGTCTGAGATGGCACTAGTCTCAACTGCAAAAGGCAGTGGGGATGAGTGTAGGATTTCAGGAAAAGTTTTTGAAGAGCTTATCTCCTTCGTTGAAACAACGTCTGAAATAGTATTCTTACTTAATCCTGTCATATTTTGATCAAATGACTTTCTACGCTGTGAGAGCTTGAATACTTCACGGTATCCTTTTTGGCGTGACTCTTTAGGTAGCAGAAGGACAATACTATTTCCCTTCTCAGCAAGACGTTGATTAGGTACATCAATCTCAAATTGTCGCAAATCCTGAGCCCTACTTTTGATTCCAAGACTGCTAGAACTCTTCTTTTCCTCAGAACTAACTGAGACGTCGTACCTTCCCAACTTTGATGACACAGCTTCAACTTCTGAAACGATTTTCTGATCTGTATTTGTTCTCATGCTATCTATTTCAGGCGACATCTCAATGGTCTTCTTAGATTTACCATCCCAAGAGCTTGAATCTTCCAGCGGATGGAGTAAGGCCCCAAAACTTCCATTTTTTCCCGACAGTTGTCCAATTTCTGATGAGTTCTTATCCTTCTCAACAATTTTACTTGAGTGACTTCTTCCACATGATTTAAGGCTCTGGGGAACATTTCTCCGCCCAGCAATAGTGCTCTTCGATGAAGCTTCAAGGTCGTGGAAGCGTACAACATTCTGGACAGAGCCTTTGACATTTTGAGAAAGGTCATTCTCACGAGATGAGATAAGACCAGAACCACGAGATGAGACAAGACTAGAACCAAGTGAAGACTGTTCCTCAGAAAGCCTCTCAGCATGAACTAAGCTAGAAGGCCTAGATGATCTGAGGTTCCTTTTTGGTGACGAATAACTGGTGCTGCAAGATGCACTAGCGCTGCCTTTCTCAAAGACATTGTTCTGCCCATGCTTCCATTGTTCTAGCCGAGTCCAATCAAGAACTCCAACATTCAAAACCTTATCTTGGAAGATTTCTCCTTTCTCAACACGCTTGAGATAAACTGGCAAGTTTGACATGTGCTTGACAAGCTCGCCATCTCCAACTGACTTCCCTTTGTTGATCTCACTAACCCGATTCCCAGATGATTTTGCTGTATCCTTTGTTAATTCACCACTCAGATTCCTGCGTGGTGGATCAACATTGGTTTTTGCTTTTGACCTGTCTTGAGGCTTTGGAATTCGATTTACAGGGGGCAAGAGAACCCTATCCTGCACTGGCTTTGTGCTATTCGGCAGTTTAGAACTCTTCTTCACCTCTAAGCTGATTCCCATATCAGTAGCAGGATCTAAAAGAGCATCAGGTTGCAATGTTGCTTTAATATTCACAAGCATATATTGGCTTCCAGTGCATAGTGAGACAGAGTTCTCATTGAAAGTTCATCAACCCTGAATTTTACAAGAAAATTCACATACTTAAGAGACTCCAATCCAAACAAAAGCAAATCAGATCGCTTCAAAACACATTAACCAATAAACCGTAGTTAAAAAAGTAAAGCATTAAGCACTATTACCATTTCATTCAAAAGATTCAATCCTAAAGACAGTGATCGCAGTAATAATTTAAAAGAAATGGACTTAATTAAAGAATGATAACAGGAATGAATATCTAAAAAGAAAAAAAACATATGTATATATGTATATATATTATATCTGTGTTCTAAAGAATCAAATTCAAGGTTGCCCATCTGTGTTACTAACATACTCTAGACCCAACCAAACAATTTTTGCTTCATTAGCCATACATTTCACATTTCCAACGACTACCCAAGATTTGAAACGTAATTACTCCCACTAATCAAGCTCAAATCTTCTCAGGAAACTCAGATCTAAAACAAAACATCCAGAATTCCAACTCTATTCAATAAAAGTCTGACTTTTCTCACGTAAAAGCTATACTTCAACATAGTCGATCTTTAAACAAGTAACGACAACGAAGTAGCATTTTCCAGGAAACCAAACAGATCAGTACACCAAAAACAAAACATAGAGACGCAATAGCCAAGAAAAAGACATCAAAGATTCGAATTTGAGTACCTTATGACCCGACATTAACCGGTACAGATCCGAAACGTAACGACTCCGCCAATGTGATTATTGTTTTTCACCAAAGAAAAGAAAAGAGAAAAAAAAAAAATGACGTAGTTTATAAGCAAAGAAAAGAACTAAAATTATAGCTCTTCTTAGAAGAACGAAAGAAAATCTGGGTCGAGTTAAAGATTAGAGAACGACGTCATTTTCTTCTTCCTCTTCTTATCGATTTTTTTCTCTCGCGCGCGCGAATTTTTTTCTACTTTTTCTGTGTCCGGGGAATCTGCGCCCGCGGAGAGAAAAAAAAAAAAACGGTGTGTGTGTGTGTTTTTTTTTCTCTCTGACACTGACTGAAAGTGAGTGAAACTTGTAGGATCAAAAGATGTGATGTTTGATTTTTATGATCGGACGGTTCAGAGATGTAAAGCTAAAGAGGCCTGGAGGCTAGAAACTAGAAAGTGGTCCATATGGAGTAGGGAGGTGGCTAAGTGGGCCCGGGTTCTTTCTTCGTCACGAATCCCGGGGGACAAGTGGTGGGCCCCACGGCCGCTCGGTGTTACGTCAGTGTGGTCTTATGATTGGGCCTGGCCTGGGTAATGGGCCCGTAGCTATGGGATCCCTAGGTTTTAGAGCTCAGTAGAGCAAGGTTCGCTTCCTCCCCCCCCCCTTTTTTTTCGTTCTTTTCATTTTTTAAAAAATTTTGTTATTATTTTTTTTATGGGTGCATTGTTGGATTAAAGCTGTATAATGTGGACTTAATATTTGTCTTTTAATAACTTATTTCAGATATTTCCTCGAGGAATGTGTCTCAATGGTATTAGCATAGCGGCCAAATGAGAAAAATTATCCCTGAGGCCCAATGGTCTTTAGCCACGTTGCATATTTGCTCCAACCGATATCCTCCTAATGCGTTTTTAGCCCCAAACAAATAAAAACTTATTAAATGACCTAACCTAATCGGTTTTTAATGTGACAAAAATCAATATATAAAGTAGCCACGTTGATAGCATTACAGGAAGTCAAACTAACGATAATAGAAAATTCTGTAGTACTAGGGTGGTGCCTTTTTTTTTTTTTTTTTTTCCGTTAAATGGGAATATTGACAATTGATAGTATAGCACATGTTTCTCAAAAAAAAAAAAAAAAAGAAAAAAAGATAGTATAGCACATGAACTATCACTCTAACACTTTTCTGGTTGCATTATTTTATTGACACAATTGTAATCTTACAAATAGTAGCCTTTAGCATTTTCTTTTTTTAAGATACAAAGTAATTTATAAAGTATTATGAGTTACGCCTAATTTAGAATTATGGGCGTCTCTATAATAAATAATGTTGTTTTAACTTATTGGTAAGAATGATTAAAGCAAGCGAGCTCACAAATATATCCTAAAACACACATTCCATAGTTATCATGGACTTCTTCTTCTTCTTCATTCTATTTCTTCTTTATTTTGTTTTTGTTTTATTTTTTTAAGCGAATTAGGCCAACAGTAGTGGATGAGGATGACGGTGGAAAAAGAGACCCCCCAAAAAAAGGAAAAAATTAAACAAAACTAGGCTTAGGACCCACTTGCAAATATTTGACACAAATGCCAATTAGCCAATTACCTCCCTAATTATTTACCAGTTCCGTATATTGCAGATTTCTTTTATTAATGTATTAAACTTACTAGGTAATGACACTAATTAGTGCGAGATATTTATTCTACTTTTTTTTTTCCCATCTTGGCTAATTATTTTTTCTGAAATCCCCTCTTGGCTAATTATTAAAAATATTAATGCAATAAAGATAACGAACAAATATGCGGCTATTCAGTGTCTTAATTTTCTAAAACTTTTTTCTTTAAATAAAAAACGACCACGTAATAAAGTGAGAGGGAAACTTTTGTACTATTTTGCTAGTTTGAAGGAATATTTCACTAATTTTCTCTTTTTGTGTTTCGGATTTTTTTTCTTTGAGTCTTGTCGTATTCTAATCTTAGCAGGTATGCATTGATCTTATCCTCTGCTTTAACATAAAGCGTTTTATGGGCGATATTCTTTTCCCATTTTTGTAATTATCAACTTTATATTCTTTGGGCATGCAATAAAATTAAAAATGAGATTGTGTCCACAACACTTTGCTACTACGCCACTTTGCTAAAGGGAAAAGACCAGGTCATCAATTATTAGAAGAGAGATATAAAGACTAGAAAAGCTTTCCTCCAACTCCATGTAATGTGGCTTTTTCAATTTTGTAGAGTAAAATTCAGGTGACTCCATATCAAATTTATAAGCAAGAAAAATGGGTTTGTTCCGTAATTTGTCCAATAAAATGACTCATCTGCCTCGACAAAACATACTTAGCTTGAATATATATATATATATATATATATATTTGAAAGGGATACTTAGCTTGAATATGTGGTGCTCATTTAATTCTCCCTGTCTTAATGTTCCGTCTTTTCATGAACCTGTGTCGTGGTTTGTCTTTGTGTCGTTTTTTACTTTGCTGTCCTCTTATTTATTTCATTTGTTGGTGTTAAACGTTTATTTCTTTATTTGTATTTTTTCTCTTTTGTTTCCTTTTATTCGCTTTGTTGTCAATTTTCCAATTCGTTTTCGTGTAATCCTTCGATTTATTGTCGTTTTTTCTTTTTTTATGTTGTCCTCATTTCTCAAATCTTTTTGTTTTTTAATCTCACTTTCCATTTGTTGTCGCTATTTCGTATTATTGGCTTTTAGGTGTCGTTTTTGAATGAAAGGCCAGTCCCGTTAGGCCCAACCAAGCCTTCCATGAATTTAGGCCCGTGGCCAACGTTGGGCCTTTCCTTTTTTTCTGAATTATAAGAAAAGGACAGGGTAGGACTAACTTGGACCAAAATGACTTTTTTATGCTTTTTTTTTTTAAATGACACTTTAAGTAATGTCTTGACACTCCTAAAAAGTATCAGTTTTAGAAAAATACACAAAAACTTATTTTGGCCAAGTTAGTCTTATCCATGTCATTTTCCCTAGTATGATCGACCCTCGTCCCTACAGGCTTGTAGATTCTTTTTTATGTCTATTACTTCGTTGGGAAATCAATCTCCATAGCAGTTTCTAAGTATTATTTTTTTTTTTGACTTTTAGCAGTTTTTAAATTTTTTTTCATTTATAGCAGTTTTTATTACAAAGTTTCGAAGATACTCCTAATTTTTATCTATTTGATTGATTTTTGTTTAGGTGTCTAACCCAGTGAGTTAAAGAATAATCTAAACTAATCACACTTATATGGTTGAATTTAAAAACAACGTTATTTTTAGAAGAAAATTTCTTAAAATGCTATGTTTGTAAATTATAAATGAAAACTGCTAAACACGAAAAAAAAACATTTGGGAACTGCTATTTATGAAAGAACCTCTATTACGTTTACGTTATTGAAAGGAGAAAACTGGCATTGGCAGCATTTCACGTGGAGAAATGGACGGATTTAAGAGTTTGTTGGCCCCAAAATGACCCCCCTCTCTTTTTTCCCCTATTAAATTTTCTAATTAACAGTCATAAAAGTCTATATATCATCACAACTATAAAAATTTTGACTATTGATCATAAATTTTATGATTAACAGTAATAAGTCTACCTATTATTACGACTATAAAATTGTGACTAATGGTCATAAATCTTCCAAAACATATATTGTTCAGAGTCACAAAAAGGTCATTTTGACCTAATTTCTCTTACAATTAAAGATTTAAATACCAAAATTTTGCACTAAAAACTTACACAAGTGAGATGTAACATCATTTTTAATTACATAATTTTAAGTTAAATTGTCTCACTTTAAAATAAAAAGTAGTTAAATTGCATGTCACATCAAATTTTGTGTGTAAAATTTTAGTGCATCTATCAGTACTTTTCCTTATGTCCAAAACCTTAATCAGTTTGAGGTAATTGGGCTGAGTATTGGTTTTCTTGATGCCATTAATGAAATAAGCCCCGTAACCTTAATTGCCTCTTTATAATAATTTTTATAACGTTTTAAATTTACCTATAATTTTCACCAATTGGTTGTTTTTATCAAAGTGATTAGTGTTTCTTTTTTCCACCTTGAGTTTTTATCAACTAAGTAATTAGTTACTTTTACATTTTAAAACAATTAGTTAAAAGTTGTCCTCTATTAAGTGGTTTGAGTTTTATTAACTGATCAACCTTATTATTGTGTGAATAAAGGATAATTTTAATAAGAATATACTTCTAAAAACTAAAAAATTATATACTTCTAAATATATTTAAGTAGTTGCTATAAGGAAATTGGATCTTAGAGCTGTTCTTCCAAACAAATGAGATTCATCATGTAGAGCAAAATTTGATGGACCAGCATGTTGAGAGAACCCTAATGGTATTTAATGTGTGCTGGTTTATTATTATTATTATTTTTATTATTATTATTTCTTTAAGGTTCAACTGCCACGTTATATCCATTACTATTCTATTAATTAAGTGCCACATCATATGGTTGAAGTTATAAATGTCTAGCATTTCTTAAGAACTTCTTAAGAAGAATGCTAATTTTTCCACCCCATGCAGTTATGCAACTTATTGTCTCTAGTGGAGTTTCTGAAAACACATCTATTACTACGACAATCCTCTTTTAACCGAAAAAAATAAATTAAAAGACAAAGCAAAATTTAGCACCATTATTATTATTACTATTACTATTATTATTATTATTATTATTATTATTATTATTTAATATATTATACTTTTTGTAATTATAGTTGTAAACCTCGCGGACACCCGAAGGAAAAAAAAAAAAAAAGGAAAAAAAAGGGTGAAACAGAAAATAATACGACAACAAACACAAATCAGAGAATTTCACAACAAATTTATTAAAACGAAAAACGACATGGTTAAGCTTAGCCAGTGATCTCGATGGACTTGACCTCCGGCTTCTTCTCCGGCACCTTGGGGACGGTGACGGTGAGAACACCGTCATCGAGAGAAGCCTTGACTTTGTCGAGCTTAGCGTTCTCCGGCAGGCGGAAGCGGCGGAGGAACTTGCCACGTGCTCTCTCGACGCGGTGCCACTTGTCGCTCTTTTCCTCCTCCTCCACGCTCCGCTCCCCGCTGATCTGGAGAACCCGGCCTTCTTCAACCTCCACCTTCACCTCCTCCTTCTTCAGCCCAGGCAGATCAACCTTGAACACGTGGCTTTCCGGGGTCTCCTTCCAGTCCACCTGCGTGTTTGCGAAAGACGACACGTCGTTTGAGCTGCTTACGTTTCCCCATATATCAGAACTGAATGGGTCCAACAAACCCCTGTTGCCAAAAACACTAGGAATTAGAGACATTTCTTTTTGTTTTGATTTAAAAAAAAAAAATTGAAAATTTAGAATGGATTGATGATCACTAGTACTGATGGGGAAAAAGGAGTGTATGGATGGTGGTATATATAGGATTGGTGAGATTTCGGGGTTGTTCTAGCACTTCCATTAATGATTGCTGTTCTAGATGTGACTACCATCTATAATCTTCGACCAGCTTCGATTCATAGAAGCGAGAAATTCTATTCTTGCTAGTAGCTTTTTTTTTTAGGCCCAGAAACAATTAAAAGCCCACCAGCCCATTATAACCATTGTCCAAAAAATTATCTTGAAAAAGTAATTTTAAATATATGTTAATTAAAAAGTCCACTTTTTCATACATTCTCGATGTTTTCATAAATATCAAAGCAATTTCAAAACCACATGTGGGTAATTAATTAATAATAATGTAAATTGCCATAGCAAGTAGCATGGGCTTGTACATTTTAGGCCCAAATATTTGTGGGTAAGCTGCAACGTGAGTATATCACCATATGCATCATGCATGGCATGGCAGTTGGCACCCTCCAAAACAGCAGATCAAGATCAACAAACATATACGTTTACATTAATAATGCTCCAAGGAGCAGCAACTGGCAGCGCATGGGCAGAGATCTTTTTGTTTATGATATTATGGAATCGCTTTTTCGAATTATATAGAGTCTTTTGGATTTGGATATATACTTGTTTTGCACAAACAGAGAAGTTGTCTTCTTTTTATTTTATATAAATGTTAAATGTCATGCCCAGGCAGTGCTCAGCTTTCGTCCAGGAATTGCTTCGAAACGAGTCATCGAATGACCTTTCTCGTCCCTGTCCCACGCGCGCGCACTTCCATTTCCCAGCCCAACTTCTTTCTTTTAATTAGTTGATTTTGCTCACTTTGAACATAATTATTTTTTGATTTATTTCCAACATTCTATCGAAATTTTGAAGTTATTCAATAAATTAGTTTGCATATTGTCAATTATGATTCTCTAAACATTATTTGGAGTTTAGCGGAGTGGTAAGTTCACTTTTTCATCACATATATCGTATAAGATACTATCTAACTTTTTCATCACATATATCATAAAAGATATCACATTGTTTAATTTTATAAGTATATGAATATCTTTAAAAAAAGAAATCATAATTGTGTTTTTTTAATTATTTGATACGTAAATTTTATTATAATTTATTGTATTATTAAAATATTAAATTGAATAATATAAATTAGGTATCCAATGTAGAACCGTAGAATATTAAAAAAAAAAAAAATAAATAAGTATTTTTAGCCCTCCTAATTTTTAAAAAATCTATATACCATATAGGTGAAAAGAGCCATCCAGGGCTCAATTTTACATAAAAGAATATGTAGAAGCTAGTAATTATTCTCTCGCAAAAGCCATTTGATTCAATCCCAAGTTATTGTATTAGACGTTATTATTATTATTTTTTTATTAAAACGAGTGAGATTTAAACCTTAAATCTCAGCTGAGATATGGCACCAAAAAAGATAAAGTGATAATGAAATTTTGTTAACTCAATTAACCTATAAATACCAGAAATTAATATACACTCTCAACAAAGAGCGTGAGTCTACAATGTCATGTCTTAAAAAGCAAATATACTTCTCTAGTCTCTACTTCTCTTTCTACACCTATTTAAACAAACCCACCGGAGTTGCATTACGCTCTATCCCATTCTATCCTAATACCAAAATCCCATAAATAAAACAAAAAATAAGTAAATAAATAAAACATGTCAGAATCCGGGGATGTGACGTCAAATCACGGCGTTTGGGCATCTCCGGCGACGGCGTTGAACGGCACAGGAAGCACTCACTTCCGGCGAAGAATCCCAATGCACACGACCTTCTTCTGGGGCCACGTCACGGAGGTCCTGTTTCCGGGTTGGCCCGGATCCAACCCGGCCATGTACGGGTTGTCTTTGGTGTTCGTATTCGCTTTGGCGGTCGTCTTTGAGTGGCTCACTCACTCAGATTTCGTGAGGCCCGGCTCCACCGATCGAACGGCGTCGCTGCTTCGGACGGCGGTCCACACGGTGCGTTCCGGACTGGCTTACATGGTCACCCTCGCCGTTATATCGTTTAACGGCGGCGTCTTCATCGCCGCGCTTTGCGGACACACAATCGGGTTCTTCGTTTTTCGGACTCGGGCGCTTATGAAGTCGGTCGGATCGGGTTCGGATAAATGCTGAAATTGAACCCGATTAATAATGAAAAGAGGAAGTATAATACTTAACAACTTGTCGCGTGATTTTTAATTAATATTAAGACTTATATATAAGTTGTTGATTTGAAGGTTTGTGTGTGATAAATCATAAAATAAACCGAATTGAGATCTGAGGCAGTTTCTAACTGTAGAAATGTATTAGTTTATTCTTGAGCTTTTTTTTTTTCTCTGTTTTTTTGGTGATGAATTATTCATGGTCATTTTTTAAATTAAATTATTCATCAGCATTTGACGACATGTTCGGCTGTTTTGTTACATGTTACATGCAGTTTGACAATTAAGAGCTTTGTTTGGAATCGGAATTTTGCTAATGGAAGGAAAGTTGTGGATTTAATTGTAAAAATAAAAAATAAAGGCCAATTGTCTAAAGAGGGAATATATATATAGCATGACTTCACGTAAAGGCGTCCGTTGATCAATAAAATGATTAGAAAAGACAATTAAAGAGAAAAAACCCACATATCTTCGTCTCTCATTTTTTTTTTTTTAAATTTTCTAGAAACATTTCTATTTAAAATTTCTTTTCACCTTTTACCTTATATTTTTGTAAAAAATACTTTTTATACTTAATTCGTCTCCTCTAATTTTAATTTTTTTGATAATCTCTTTAATTGTAAATTCAAGTAGAAGAAGTAAAATTTATTTTCTTTATACACAATTTGCTTTGTTTTATTTTTAATTTCTTTTCCCAATACTTTGTATTCAGTTTCTCATGTTAATTATTTATTTCTTTCGTAATTTTTTGCCCAATGATTCAGTATTTTATTTTAGTTCATAGATTTATAAAGAAGAAAGTTAATTTTAAAAAATATTAATTTGAGATGCCATTAATATAATTTTTGATTTTTTGTCTAGACTTATCTTTTTATATATTTAGAAGTACCTTGGTAATTGCGAGAGGGCAAATATAGCTTCCTTGTCTAAATTAATAATAGGAAAGACGACATATGCCATTATCCGATTTTTTTTTTTTTTTGAAAAAAAAATTTAACGACCTTTTAATAAACATTCAAGCCACAACTCAAATAGAAGAAAAGACAAAAACAAGGCGAAGAATCTAAGGCAAGTCAACAAGAATAATTAATGATTTTTTATCTCATATGTACACAATGCACACCTCATCGTTAACATTGCTCTTATATGTTATTGATTCCTATCATAGCATTGCTCTTACTTAATTTATGGGTAGTTGTTTGTAAAACTTGTACTATGTATAATTATATTATTATTAGTGTGTATTGCAGTTGTAAAGAAATTTCACATAAAATACGAATGCGTCTTAAGTACTAGTATTAATTTTCGTGGAATGATATAAAAATTTGTAACAATTTAATTACTATATAATTAAGAACTTTGACGCTATCTATTATATAACCTTTAAATAGAGTAATGCTAGAGGCCATTAAATAGTGTTAATTTATTACAGGTTGATTATAATTAGGATTTACAAGAAGTTTATTGTCAAAACATATTAAATATTACAAGTACACGGTATAACAAAGAAATATTATTTTTGTACGGAGAAAAACTTAAAGAATTAGAAAAATATGGTATCAAAATGTAGTGGCACGGTTTGTAATTTTGGCCAGCTTTTGTAAAACACTTGTTATATAAATCAGAGGCAATATTATTTTTATATCTTATATTTTGATATTTTATTTAAATTGTATCTTTTGTTTTAGTTATTATCAACATTAACTTTTAAATTTAAAATTTGTTATAAATTTATACCCTGATATTAATTTAGAACTGTTAATTTACTAAGATGTTGTTTAAAAATTTGAAAATAAACTATATAGAAACTTATCTAAAAATGAGTTTATTAAATCATCTTGGTAGATCAACTGCTTTAAATTGGTATCTGGATACAAACTTATAATAAATATTAAATCTAAGAATCAATATTGATAATAATTAAAATATAAGGTACAAACTAAACAAAATACGAAAATACAAAATATAAAAGTGATACTATCTTTATAAATTAAAGTGTAAAGAAATGTGAAAAAATCATTTGGTATCCTCTTTATTTTTTATTATTTTTTATTTTTCCTTCTTTTTTTAAAAAATTTTTTTTTTTTCCCCATTTTCCTCTAGAGCTAATGAACTACAATTCTTTTTTTTTTTTTTTAAAAAATAGTTACCAATTACCAATTTAGCATTGGTTACTTATTAGTTCATCTACTAGTTACCAACTACTAATTTGGCTTCTTAGTTCATCTATTTTGTTTTTAATTTTTTTCCTTTTTCTATTTTTTTTTTAAATTAGTTATTTGGTATCCTTTTTATTTTTTATTTTTCATTTTCCCTTCTTTTATTTTTTTTTCCTTTTTTTCTTTGCTAGGGATAATGAACTATAATTTTTTTAAATTGGTTACCATTTACTAATTTGGAATTGGTTACTGGTTATTAGTTCAGTAATTGGTTACCGGCTACTAATTTGGCTTCCTAGTTTATCTATTTTGTTTTTAATTTTTTTCTCTTTTCTATTTTTTTTTGATTTGTTTCTTATTTATTGTTTTTTTTGTTTTTTTTTTTTTTCGTTTTTCTTTTTTTTTTTTTTTTCCTTTTTTTTTTTCCCTTTTTTCTTCCTTTTTTCTATTTTCTTTTTCTTTTTTTTCTTTTCTTAAGGCCATTGACTTCCACTTTTTTTTTAATATTGGTCACCAGTTACTAATTTGAAATTGGTTACTAGTTATTGTAACTGGTTATTAATTCATCTATTGGTTACGAGCTACTAATTCGACTTCCTAGCTAGTTCATCTCCTTTTGTTTTAAAATCTGTTCCCTTTTTTGTTTTCTTTTTCATTGAGCCATGCTCCTCCCTTTTTTTGAAACATGTTTTCATTTATTTTTTTCCTTCATTTAATTAAGCTATTACTTTTTTTTTTCCTAGATACCAGTAACTGATATAATTACTAGTTACTAATAATTGGTTACTTTAGTTTTTATTAGATTAGTTACTAATTACTAATTTCGTTATTGCTTATTCTAGTTACTAATTACCAATTTGCTTACTAGTTTTCAAATTAATGGGTAGTTACAAAGACTAGTGATTGGCTACTATTCTGGTTACTATTATATTGTTTCTAATTACCATCACCAAAATTTAGTCATGAAATTCTCATTTTCATTTCTCTTTCCATTGAGTTATGTAGCTTCTAGTTACTAATTTCTAAACTAGTTATTGATAATTGATTACTAGAATCTAATAAAAGCTCATTCTATATTGGTCACTGGTTTCCAAACTGCTATACGAATCTCGTAGGTTCTAAAATAGCAATTTTAGTATCTTGTGTCTTGTTTTGGCATAACTTGACATCATTTGTACTTGTGATGTTATAATTTGAATTTCTTGGAAATTATTTGTGTGTGCCTAACCAGTTTGAGTATCTGGTAGTATGTTTTTGTAACTTTCTTTCATACATGACTTGTTAATGGACATGACATGCTAGTTTACATTCATAAGATGATTTAATAATATGAACTTGGTAAAAAAAAATGTTCTTTTCTAGTCTTACCAAGTTTAATTTTTGTAAGAAAATTTTTGAATTGATGGAATCTAATTGATTAATAAATTGATATGATATGTTATGTTTACTTGAATGTTGCATTGTACTAGTTTTGTCAAATTTATTTATATGGCCCTTAAATGTAGACATTTTTGTAAAATTTAAATTTGGTTAGATATAAGCTTGATTAATTGGTCTTGAAACTTTGGAAAATTTCAAGTTAATAAAAATTGGTTTTGCATGAGGTAGACGTTTACATTCGACCATTGTATTATTTTTATTTTCAAAGAAACCATATACGTCTTAATTTTGAAAAATAGTTGGGTGTATGTAATTTATATTTTTCAAGAAATATATGGTTTTAAAAATTAATAATACCACTTGAAATTAACGTTTGTGAAATGGCCAGGAATATAAAATTTAAATAATTGCTTTACTTAAAAACTAGTTATGGTACTAGTGAGGTCTTATTACACATTTAGTGGTGTTAATTTAGAAATAAAGTTCCTAAGTATTTTTCCTAGTTTTGAATATAGCAGATACTCTTGCTAAAATTTTCGAGTTTCTACTTATCACATGATTTTGAAACTAAAGAAAGCTTTCGAAAATAAATTTACAAATTGACTTGAAAATAAACATAAAATGTTAATGGCAAAAATTATGTGGTAACTTTTGGCAAAAAGTTTGAATATTTAAAAGAAATCATTGGTGTGAATTAGTGAAGTATGCATATAAATTTTTGAAAATTTGTGCATATATTCCTAAAAGTCAAATGTATGATATCTTGTTACAAGAATTTTACTAAGAAAAATTTGTTACGCTGATTTGTTTGGAATCTTACATAAATTGAAAACTTTCATATTTTAAAAACTTATTTGGAAGCTTTATGAAATCTTGTTGTCATGACCATATTTATCTCACTGCAAGGGTTTAGTTATCCTTCTAAGATTTTCATTATGTATATGTGGCTTGTTTATTTGAGCTATGTATGATTTTAGTAATTATTTAATTTTTAAATCTTTGGTATGCCATAAATATCTTGTTTGTTGGGTAAGTAAGTTAAGTGGAATTAACTTTGCATTATTTGTCTTAATTAGATAATTGAGCACTTGTGTGGTTAAATTGATTTTATATCCTGAGTGTTGGGAACTCCTAATATTGGAGACTTGGAGTGACATTTTATTTGAGTTTTTAAATAAAAATATTTTGCTTTTGAATACTTAAGCATTGGAGAGATTTAGGTAGTGCAAAATGATGCATGGTATTTTTCTTGAAATTAAAAATCTAAATTGTTCGATTTATGAAATTTGGATTTTCAAATATATATGAGCTATAGATTAATATGCTTGACAAGTTGGGTGAGGCTCTAAAAAAAAAAAAATACTTGACACACTCTAATATTTTCTAAATTCCTTTATAGGTTCTTCCTATCGTTAAAATATTTTTCGAAATTATTTTTAATAAAATTGTCAGAGTGCGGTATTTCAAAGTTATAAAGCTCAAATGAAGTCTCACTAAAAGATTACCTAAAGTTTTTTTTAATAATAAAGACCCATGGGAAATTATTTGCATAATGTGATTTTCTAATGAAAAGAAGATATGCTTTTAAATATATTATAGATATGTTCGAGAATTTTTGAAAAGCCTTGAAATTTTGAGAAAAACTTCTATTATGCTTATCTATGATTCAAAAGAAATTGTCATATTTTAAGTACTTGATAGTTTGATCAGTAAACTATATATCAAAAAAATATATATATATTCTTCTTGTCCTACTTACTCAGCATAATAAGTGGAATTAGTGTGTTAAACACGAAATTGATTGACTGATGATGACAAGAATCGATCTTGTCGATGTATTCCCTCTTGACGTTAATGAGTGAGTACTACTTGTGGTACTTTATTTGTACTGACTTTTGGGGATTGTTGGAGACTCTTGTTATAATCTGTTGTGGATTAGAGTCATCATTGAGTTCGTTAGTACTGGGTTCAGTTTGTAACTCATTACTTGATTTGAGTTGGATCTAAGTATAATTATAGTAGTATAATTGATGGCATAGGGATCAGATTACTCATGAGTCTATATAGAGAGTTATTGAACTCTTGCTACTTTATTTTGAAAAAGGAATACTTGAAGTTCAAATTTGGTTTACCTACGGCCAAGGTAAGACTTTATTGTGAACTGGTGTAGTATTCCTATATGCCCCTAATTTTGTGTCGCATGTTTTCAAAAATATTTCTAAAAAATTGTTCATGATTTTTAAAATGAAATGAGGTTAGATAGAAAACAGGCATCGCTGCGGAGATGACCTATTCTATTGGAATCCTGTTTCTGGGACATTGTAGTATTGTCACTGGTTCTATTTGCATATTTGGTATTTAGTCATTTGTATATGACTTTTNTTGTGGTTCTATTGGAATTTGTTGTATCAAGTGCTTCTGTGTTGGAGATTTCCAATCATAGTGATTCTGGTCTTGTCATTGACTAGAAATATCTTGCGTATGTGATTGTTACTCGCTCGTTATGAGGAACGGTAAATGACTTATATCATTATACTCTTATTGTCATTTTTGACCTCTGAACTCGTCTATCTTGTGTGAGGTGTAACACAAGTATAATTGTCTTCCACTTGAAACCTTATTGAGTAGTATCCTGTATTGGTAAGGAATCTTGTTAGAGTCTTTGGCCCAATAATTGATTAAGACCAAGTTTAGCTGTAGACAAATAGAATAGTCCCAGTGTATTATTAATCTGATATAATCTAAGGACGGTATTGTATATACTTGGCATTTGATCTGTTATATTGTATTGGTGCCTAACAATCACTATCCTGATTATAGAAGTCCGGTGTTTTGACTTCTAGTACTAATTAACACTGCTGCTTCTGCGAATGATTACCAATTTGGGGTCATCATTTCTTAATCCTTGTATCAAGGCCTTATGCCTATCGATGAGTCATCCTGCTGTTCTGTATCTTTTGTGCACGTCCTAATCATATACATTTGTGTGGTATTGCTATTGGCAAAATCTTAACACCAAAGAAGAAGTGCAAGTTTTACACTTCTTGATTTAACTAGTTTTAGATTTACTCCTACACTATATGATCGGTGGTTCACTGCTCTTTTTGGCTATTACCCCTCATTGTTTTATTTGTTCTTCTGTTGTTTCTGAATTTCGGGACGAAATTCTTTTAAGAAAGGAATGATGTAAAACCCCTTAAATTTTGGAAGGGTATTTTAGTCTTTTAAAAAATATATATTAATTTAATTAAAAATTCAAATTTTGGGTTAATTTGAAAGAAATTTTGATAAAGGAACTAATTTGAAAAACTGAAGGACTATTTTGAAATAAAATTTTAAAATTAGGGACTTATGTGCAATTTTTTAAAAAATTGCACTGCCCATTCAAGAGCAGACACGTGGTCTGCATCATTCTCCCTCAGCTCTTTCTCTCTCCTCTTCTGCGATTTGCTGGCTAAAAATGTCGATTTCTGGCATTGCTCCGACGAAGCTTTTCCCGACGTCGACGAGGACTGCCACCGGCAGGCGAAGAGAGCCCAGCTTCGGACGATCACCGCGCTGCAAGTCCCGCCGCCTGAAAGCTAGCCGTTCGCCAGAAATAGCCGAAAAACACTGCGGCTTCTGAACCTCGTCGATGCTGATTCCGGCGACATTTCGCCATGAAACCGGTCGGGTTTGACTCATCTAGTCACGATCTTCAACATGGTATATATATCTTGACTCAATATTGCCTGGATTGAATTTTACTATATTTGTTAATTTTGAGCTTTTTTCATTTTATATTTAAATTTTTCAATCCGACCGTTAGAACGTAAAATAAATCTCATATTTGTGATGTACTCGTGAAAACAAAAATTTTGATATATATATATATATATATTGTCTATATTTGGTGATGGGCAAGAAAATCTAAATCTAACAGCTTAGATCATCTCGTTTTGCGTGCCATGGGCCCGGGTTTGTTCCGAGCCCGAATCAGTTGAACTATATATCTAATCTAGCGTTTTTGGGTACTCTGAATTCAGTGGTGAAGTTCGTTTAATGATCTGAAGCTCCAATTGAAAATCAAGTTTTCAAACCTATCGATCAAAAGCTCTAAAACGATGTCCGACCTTCCAAACGATACACAAATGACGCCAAACTTTCTCCATAGCTCCGTAGCACTATTTGAATACTCGATTGAGGTAAGGGATTCAATTTCCTTTTTTTCTATCATTTTTATTAAAATTGGAATTTATTCTGAAAAATAAAATTTCGTGATTTATTAAATTGAATTATTTGAATAGTTATTTTAATAAATTATGAATTTGTGAAATACTGTAGACTGCTCTAGATATTTTTAAATATGATTTTCTACAAGTTTTTATACTTGGATTTCGGTAAAACCATAGAAACTGTACTTTTGGATTTTAAAGTACAAAATGGATTTTTAATTAAAAATTAGAACATGTCTAGAATATTAAACCACTGCATGGTTGATTAAGACTCTATATATATTGCACATTTCATATGATCATGCACGAGAGTCGTCTTCGGCATCATGGTGTTGTAGTAGGTGGACTAGTACATCCGCTTCGGTGAGAACTCGTAAACCTGCGCGGGATTTGTTTTCTGACTATCTCCATTTGATTGGCGTAGGCATTCAGTACCCCTCCGGTTCGGTAGGAGTTGACACATGGGTGTCCCTCCAGTTTTCAGAGATAGATGTCAGGCAAAGAGCATTCAATACATGTAGTATAAGTTGGTCTAGTTGTAATGAGAGGATGAGAACTCATATGATGTGTTGATTTATGTGATGTGCACCATGCTTGTTTTATTATGGTTTTCTATCTGTTTTAACCTGGATATATATTTGGTTTTGGTTTGAGCATGATTTTCTATAAAGGTTTTCTATATATGTTTTGAATGCTCCATATTTATTAAAATGCTTTCTAGAATTATTAACCATGCAGTTGTATTGAGAATTACTAAAAAAAGGTTTTTCCCAAAAAGGTAATTGAGTTTTCTACTGAGCATTTACGTGCTCACCCCCTACTTCCTTCCCCTTTCAGGTGTCAAATTATTCTGTGATAGATATTCGTGTGACTTGGCAAGCATGTTTGGCATATGCTTGCAGTTCCAGTCCTCTTCATTGGTTGGTTCGTACTCTATATCATTTTTCCATTTTCTAAGTCAAGTTTGTTTAGCCATTAGTAGTATATTTACTGAGTGGATGTATGAGGATGATTTCGATATTTAATCGAGTACTTAGACATAGAAATGATTTTATGCAAATTATTTTAACTATGGGCCTATGATTTTAAATTGAACACTTTTATTAAACTTAATGTTTTAAATAAAAAGTTTCTAAATTTTATTATTTATCATTTCTCTAAATTTAAAATTAAAAATNGTTCTGATAAGAAGCAGAACCTGACTGGCTCCTCTGCGGTCCTCCCTGAGAAAGAGGAGATTTCTGCAGACGGTTGGGACACTCCTTCTTCCGATGACCCTGCTAGCCACAAACAAAACATCCTCCATACGGACTACCTCTGCCACCCCCAGAAGAACCACTACTGTTAGAGCTGTCACTGCTCGGAGTACCTTGGGCTGACCACTGCCCCTGGTTCCTTCTGGTAGCTTTCCTGTCATTTCCTCTCCGTTGGTTCCTCCTGAAATCCAAACTTTCTTCGATGGCCTCTGCCCGCTGGGCAGCCACTGCAATCTCAAGAAGAGTGTAAAAAGTCTGAGTGCCGATTCTGTTGTAAATGTTCCGATTCAGACGACTCCTGAACTTAGCAACTCGGTACTTCTCACTCGTACCTGGTCCAAGAGCAATACTCGCCAACTCAGGGAATTCTATCAGGTATTCATTCACTGTTCTGTTTCCTTGGGTCAGAGTCTCAAATCGGTTCACAACGTCATCCTGTTGGTCCTCATTGGCATACTGGCCCTTGAAAATCCGTTCAAAATCTTCCCAAGTCAAGCCCACTACATTTTGCATCCGTTCCACTGTTTCCCACCAACGAATGGTGCTCCCTGTCAAACGAGTAACAGCAAACACGGCCCAAAACTCAACCAGAGTACCAAGGGCTCGAAAGTGCCTCTCCATCTCACGCAACCAAGCAATTGCCGTGAGGGCCTCTGGTCTACCATCAAATTGCCCTGGTTGGAGACGCATAAATCGTTGAAGGTGATCAGCCTGATCCAACTGACGTTCCCTCGGAGCTGGAGGCTGATAGTCAGGATTGCTCATCTGGATAAATGCCTGCTGCATTGCCTCGATCAGATGAGTGAAATCCGGACGAGGAGGTTCGGCATCCGGCTGGTGCCTCGGAACTCTTCTAGGAGGCATCCTTAAAGTCTGAAACAATATGCCAAACTGTTATTGCGATGATGATGAATGTTTGTCATAAAAATCAACTTCAATCTAGTTTAATGGTGATACGTCCGAACTGTTGAACTCAAAGCTCTGATACAAAAAATTTCTGTCACGACCCAAAACCCGGGCTAGTGGCAGAAGGGGAATTTCACAAAGGTAGGAATTCCTTAATTTATTTGAAAAGTGTCAAAAGTTCTAGTTTTTATAAAACAGTCCGTTTAAATAAAATATTCGGAATTCCATCCCGTGAACCACTCCCACAGTTCGTATACACCACCAAACATAAATTGAACAATTACTTAAAAACATGAAATAAACTTCAAAACCCATCATCATCATCATTCACAACAGATGTCCAATACCAGAATGGCATGCATAAGTCTACAGACAAATTTGAAAGCAGTAATCTTGGTTCAATGCTAACACAAAATTCCAAATAGTCCAAAGACTATGACAATAAACTTCTAGCATTACCAAGAGGCGAACTGCAATCGGGATGACCTCTTACTCCTCTTGATCACCAAGATCACACTGGACACCACCTGAGGAGGAAGGTAAGGGGGGGTGAGCATACAATGCCCAGTAAGAAAATAGTTACCTCGGGGGAAAAACAGTTCAGTGATAGGAATCTCCTGCATGGTTAGTTCAAATCCAAAACATACACACACGTATACATATAATCCAAACCGGAAGCCAATATATATATAACAGTGTAATAAAAACCATCACTCCATATGCACATGACACAAATCAACCCATACCCATGAGCTCACATCCTCTCATCTGTGGAAACCCAGGATAATGGCACTAAGTGTACCTAACAGCCTGCTTGATACCTAAGCCCATACCCGGAGGGGACACCCATGTGTCGCCTACCAAACCTGGAGGGGCAACCGAATTGCCTACACCTGCCAAATGGGGAGGTAATCAGAAGTAACAAGACCTTGCGCAAGTTTACGGACTTTCACCGACGGTGGGGCACGCAGTGCCACACTGTAAAACCCACGATGCTAACGCGGTGCTCATGTATGATCCTATGACACGTGCAATAAAGAACTGAAGTATAAAAACTACTGTACTCTGGTTTTTCAGTAAAACATGCATAATAGGGTTTTATAGAAAAACGGGCAGCATAA
>JXTB01000779.1:4706-131881 GCA_002914805.1 Parasponia andersonii | reverse complement strand
GATCCTGCGGATCAGTCTTTCCATCAAAAGTATTGATTGTGGGAAGTCTGAATCCGGTGGGAAGGGCTGCAGCTCGAACTTCCTCGCTAAATGGCGACTGGCGATACCCATCAGTGAGCTCGTCATCCCAGCCAGCAAGTGCATCTAATGCGATCCGTAAATTGTGAACGTCGATGTTCAGAGGGAAAGCATCATTCCTTGCTGGTGGTATGAGCGACCTTCGTTCGTTATCTTGTTTCGCAGCGGGCTGGTCGGGTAAGGTCTCCTGCGTCCTATGAGAGGAATCCAGTGGCATAGTGCGACGAGACCGGCTGTGGTCGCTATGATGCGATACAGATTGACCATGATCATGTCGTCGCTCCAAGTACTGCCTTAGGTCAGCGGGATCTTGTCTTGACTCCCTGCTGATTCTTTCGAAGACACTTCTCGAGGATCGTCTTTGTTCGCTGCTCAAGCGATCCTGGTCGTTGTTGGATTTACGGGAGGGCTGTGTATGACCACGGTTCGTACTCGAACTCTCCGTACGAGACTCTAGAGGCAAGTCCGCGACCTTGCCTTTTCCTTTGGAGGTGCGTTCTTCATGACGCTCCTGCTGAGTTCTTGGCTGGTCGCGTCTTCTCGTCTCGAGAATCTGTATTCCCTTCGCAGGTAATTGAGCAGGACGTTCTTTGGGACGTTCATGTTGTGGTGGAGTCACCATCTGCCTTTCAGCAAGTCGTCGCAGAGTGTCGTTGATCTGGTTAGTGACTTGCTGGAGGTTCACGAGCGTTTCCTCCATGCGATCCTGTCTTCGAGATAGGTCCTCTGTTGCCGTCATAGTAGGCTGTTCTGGAGCGGGGTCTGCCTGTGTAGCAGCAGTACTCTGCGGTTGATTTTGGCTAGTCCCGGCGGCTCTGGTAGTGTTTCTGGTATTTGCCATTATCAAAAAGGTGGAATTTGACAAATATTTCTGCCGGAATAGCCCTCCTTCTAACGCCAATTGTTGATGGAGGTTTTATCAACAATAAATTTATAAATAATTAAGAGATGTGGCTTGTGTAAATTGAAGGAAATAATCAAAGCAAATAAGGAGAGAGGGATTTATAGTGGTTCAGCCCCGAAAAAGATGAGTCTACGTCCACTGTTTTCTCACTATAATGATGAATACTCAAGGTTACAATACTCAAAAGCTATTGAAGAATGCTAAAGAATTAGACTACCCAAAGTTTGGAATACCCTAGGCGTGTATTTGCTCTGACTTCTATTCTCTGTAACTTGTTTATGCTCAGAATTGGTGATGACTTCTTCGGAACATAGAGCCCCCTTTATATAGATTGTAGTGACCTTATATCTCAAGGTTCCCTATGCCTCTAGGATCCTAATTGTATAAACGGGTAACTATACAATTGGGTAACATAAATTAAATAACAATACAATTGGATAACTACTCGAAAAGGATAACTTAGTTAATCGCAAATAGGAGTCTTCAGTTTCCCTTTCCTTGTAGGTTTCTTCCACAGCATTTACCTATTTCCCTCTTCTTGTAGGTTTCCTTTACAGTGTTTTTCGTATTTCCCTTTTCCTATAGGTTTCCTGTTTGTTAAGGAAAACTAGACGGAGAAGGTCGCACAAAAACCTGCGGAAGAGGTCGCATATAAGCATCACGGAGGAGGTCGCATATATCCTTCTTGGAGGAGGTCGCATATAATTCTTATGCGACCTTAGGATTTTAGACCGCACAACAATATATATTGCTACAATCCCACTATTGACAAGAAATTATGGTTTCGTTGATAGTAACAGATATAAAGTAAGCGGCAGTACTAAGCATATTATATAAGTTTATGATTTCTACCTTTGAGTGGTACGAGTCCTTTTTCCAGCAAGGGACGATATTGTCTCAAACCCATTAAGCCACATGCCGCAATAGAAAAGAACTTCACCAGGGGAATTCCAAGCTGTTGAGCAGCTGATTCAACAGCAAACGTCATGAACCCATCTGAAACAATACAACTAACATAAGGAACATTAATACTAGCTTTTGAATTTTCATTGATTTTTTTGATGAGCTGAAGAAACGGAGCCGAGAAGTTCCTCCTAGTGGAATCACAGAGAGAAGGGATGTCTTGAGTGGAATCCGGGTCCGAAGGTGGGAGGCCATCCGGGATCGTCTCGAATCGAAAGTCCGATAAGCCTCGGAGAAATAAGTTGTTGGAGTGATCATGATCATCAAGACAAGTAGTTTTGAGAAAGCGCTTTTGGTTGAATTCGGTGTTGACAAAGGTTATGTAAAAGCCCTTTTGGTGAAGTAGCTTTGCAAACTTGAGCATGGCTTTTATGTGGCTCTGACTTGGAAAGGGAATGCATGCGGCGTGAGGTTTACTACGTGAGTAGTAGTAGTAATTAGGTGTTTTTCCAGAAGCCATACTCTCTTCTAGCATTTCCCAAATATTCAAGAAATTTATGTTTCTTCGAAATGGAACATATACCCATCCATCTTTAAATCATTGGGAAAAAAAAAAAAAAAAAGAGTAATTATCAAAATAAAAATACTCATAGTCTACTAATGTCCTAGGGAACATATATTATATAGGAAAATTCATTTCCAGCCAAGAAAACTGTCATTTTTGTGGGGTCTACTAATGTGAAGGACAATTATTGATATGGAGATAATACTGTATTTTAAAATAAAAATAAAAATAAAACAATTGCTCCTTGGGGCCGGACTTCTTTTACATCATCCATAATTTAACATAAATTTAGGGGCCCGTTTGTTTGATACGCTATTTTTTGTGTTTCTAAATTATTGTTCTCAAACCACTAAATCTGGGACCGGTGATCGGAAACTATGTTTTGGAAACCATTTGGTAACAAATATTTGTATAAATTTTAGAAATATAAAATTTGAAATTGCGTTGGGTTTACACTTTAAAAACGAAAAACACATTTAAAAAAAAAAAAACACCCTCAAAGTGGATGCCATAAAAACGTCAAGCCGTCAACCTCCCAGGGACCCAAACTGCATTATTTTTGTGCAATAAGATTATTGATGACCTTGAATTAGAGATTACCTTGGATCTTGAGCTCACTTCCAGTCATTTTCGATGCCGACCATGGATCTTGAGCTCGCTTCCAGTCATCGTTGAGCAGTGGTGATGTGCCAGCAATAACGTCTTTGCAGTATTAGCACTAGGGGTGTTAAGCCACAAGGGAAGATGGAAACGCTTGAGAGAAAATTCGGGACCAAGAAAAAGAAAACATCTTTTTTGATGTTTTCATTTTAGGTGTCTCGAAACATACTTTAATCCCGAAACGCGTCTTGGAAAAGGACTACCAAACAAGTTTTCTTTTCTTGGAATGGCCTTCTTTTTAGTTTCCAAAATTAAGAAAATGGAAAACTAAAGGGCCGTTTGGCGTTACAATTAAAAAATAATTTTTTATTTTTAAAAACAAAAAATTATTTTCTGATAATAAGGTGTTTATCATCGTTCTCTTATAACAGTTTTTAAAAATAGAATTAAAGAAAATAGAAAATTTAGAAAACAATAAAATGTTATTTTCAAGGTGTTTTCTTTTTTTTTTTTTTTTTAAAAAAAATAAAAAAATTTTCGTATGATTTTCATATACACATTTTCTTATAATTTTCTCTTTCATTATTTTCTCTAACCACTCTCTCTCTCCTCACTCTTTCTCATCACTTTCTCTCTCTTTATTCTCTCTATCATTATTTTCTCTCTCTTCACTTTCTCTCTCGTCACATTCTCTCTCTTCATTTTATTTCATCACTTTTTCTCTCATCATTTTCTATCTCTTCATCCTTGTAAAATTATTTAGATATCATATTCCTTAATAAACCATAAATTATATTTTTTTCTAATAAACTCTAATTTATTTCTACCACCACCACCGTTACCATTGATTCTAATCCTAAACCCCACTACAACTCTATCCAAGTAGAGTCAAAAACTTTTGGTTGTGGTCAAATTTATTCGATTGCCTCCCCTAACCGCTCCAAGCGATTTTCAACCCTAGTCGAAAATTTATTCTGCTGCCTCTCCCTACCTTTTTAAGTAAATTTTGATTGAAGTCGAGTCATTGATTGAAAATATTTTACATGTGTTTAACTGTAGTTGAAAAATTTTGACATCAACCAAACATGATTGGTCGCCTTCCCGCGGGTTGCTTTACTTTTGGATCTTTCTACTTGGTCAAAAATTTTTGACTAGAATCGAGTTGGAAGCAATTTTGGAATTTCAAAATATTCATTAAAAGAAAGTTCTAGTTTTGTAAATGGGTTAAAAATTGTCCCTTTTTTTTCATCACATGTTTTAAAAAATGGTCAAAATTGATAACTTAATTTTTTTATTTCTGTAAATTAATATCTTGATATTTTAAATATCTACAAATATATATACTATGCAGGTTAATTAAATGATTTTAATAGTAATATGCATTATTGAAATCGATTATATTTAGTTTATATTATTTGAAATAATAATAAAAACAAAAAACTAGGAAATTAAAAAAAAACGTTTCCTAAAAAAATCTGAAATAATATTTATTTAAACGTTTTCTAATATGTTAATAATGGTATTTCAATTTTTTTTCCTCATTTGTTGATATTTTAAATGTCAGAGCATTAATTTCTATTAATTTAGAGAAATTAAAATTAGTGAGGTTAATGTTTGCACAAAAGTTAAAGATTAGTGTATTTCTATATTCCCATTAATAAATGGATAAGCAAAGTAATATTGATGATTTTCGGGGCGACAAAAAAAAATGATATTGACGATTAACTAACTAGCTACTCGGCTACTGAGGATCACCCTTACTACACTCCTCCAATCTCAGAATCCACAAAGCGGCTTGACAAGTATCGTGGTCGACTCCATTGTATAATTACTTGAAACCGCCGATGATCCGTTGCAGTGACTCTCTTATTGTAATATGCTAATCTCTTATCTTTTTCATAAAATTGCAATCTAAACCAAAATTTTTTGTGAATAAATGATTTTATTGGTCTCTAAACTATAAAAAAAATTCTTATTTTTGTTCTTAAATTTTAATATTTGTTATTTTGGTTTTTAAATTATTAAAACAGTTTTATCTTAGTTTGATTAGCTGTATATTTCACTTTATTCTTAACAGTATGAGTGTGTAAAACACACTCGTTATTTTATTGTACTTCTTTCATTTCTAGAAGCATTATTCAACAAGAGATTAAAATATAAATTGAAACATTTAGAAAATGACTAATTGATCAATAATTAGTTGTACATTGGATAATAATGTAGTGTAGGATTATCCAAAATATGAAATTTTGTTGAAATCACATATACAAAATAAGAAGCACAACTTATATGCTTATTCTGATAAGTTTTAAACAAAATTTACAGTAAAAAGAACTAAAATTATATATTTTTAATAGTTTAAAAACTAATTCGGTACAATTTAAAGTTAAAGGACTAAAATGAGACTTTTTCCTTAATTCATGGACTAATAGAGTCATTTATCATAATTTTGTTATATTAAAGATCAATACCTCCCACTATTTGCAAAATTGCCCTATTTTTCACTCCAAAATTATCATTTTAAGCCAAGAAAATAACATTGGGCTTCTTACAAAATTCTAGACATAAAATGCCAAAAATTAAAAAATCTCAGATGGACCGAAGTATTTGAAAAATCTCGGATTAATTTAAAAAATATTACTTTCTAAAATTTTTAAAAATATTTTTAATATATATTTATAAATGTACCATTTTTTTTTAAATTGATATTTTTCAATAGTACTTGAGGTAACTAGTTGGATTATTTGGGTAACCAATCTAGTTACTTGAGGTAACCGGTCAAGTTACCTCAATTAACTTAATTGGTGATTGGCTACTTCAAATATCTCATCAATTAATAAAAAATAATATTTTTTCAAATATTTTTAAATATGATATTTTTCTAATTAAAATCTAAGATTTTTCCAACAATTTCAAAATGCGAAAATTTTCAATTTTTTTTGAAAAATTACCATTAAAAAAAAATAAATTTCCTCAATAACATTTGTGCAAAAGAAACGGAAATGGGCCTTGGTAATATTTTGAAACTAAATGATTTTTTTAGGAGTCTCTTGAAAAATAACTTTTTTTACAGCAAATTATGACTTTTGTAAGAGGTTTTGTGAGAGAAATAAATGGTTTTCTAGAATATCCTTCTGCCATCTATTAGATCTGTAAGCCTATGTTCCTCCTTTTCTTTCCTTTCCCATTATTCGGTGAAATAGTCATTTAGTCATCCCCTGTCACAACTTTCGTGACCCACTGCAGTTACTAAAATGGTGAGATATTGTTATAAATTTGTTGACTAGTGCGTTGTTCAATGTTCTTGTTTTTGCATAAACAGCCAGTGTTCATAATAGAAGCAAAAGACTATATTCAATCCTTTGACTAAACATCATAGCAAGTCATAGAGTGACATGGAGTAACAATAGTAGTGAATTTTAATTTTAGACAATACGAGTTGTTTACATAAGAAATATAATGAATTAATAATATAGTAATTATTTTATTATTTATAATAGTAAATAATTTTTTACATTATAATGATATTAATCTAAAATACGATAAAGTATTGTTTAAGATATTACAAAATACATTTATATTAAAATGGATTAGTAGCTGATTTCATAGCTTTTTTTTTTTGTCGCTCCTCTTCATTGCAATTTGGAAAAAAAGGTCAAGAAAGGAAAGAAAAAATTAAATGAAGTTTTTTTTAAAAAAAAGGGAAAATAAGGAAATTTTGTTGTTAAAAGAAGAGTTTTTTATTTTTTTAATATAGATAAATGGATTACCTGATTAATTTTTGTTTTCTTGATTATTTTGCCGATGTTTCTTATCTGAAATAGAAAAAAATTATTATTTAAATAATGAGTAAGATGTTTTATATTTTTAAAAGTAAGCATAAATTAATAATAGTTTTTTACCTCGCTGTAATTTTTTTTGATCAGGTGTTTTTTGATCTAGAGATATGGTCAGCATTATTTCTGTTTCTAGAATGGCTAGCAGTGATAGAAGTAGTGATATGGTGGATTTTTCATCATCAAATAATTTTGATATAATTGTATTAATCAAAGTTTCTCTCATTCTAAAATAAACTTGAAATATTTTTGTTTGTCCACGTAGTTGCTCAATTATTGATGGTAATATTATTGAATCCGTGCAATTTGCTTATATTGTTAGAACCAAGTATGGTTTTTTTATTAGAATTTGAGTCGCTTTTCCAAATATTATGATGATGGTGTATCCTATTTCATCTTTGGTATTTAATTTGTACCTACGCAAATAATAATGTAGGGAATGAGTTTAGTGCAAAGAATAAGAAAAAAATATTCCAATTAATAATTGATCTTATAAATTATTTTTTTAATGAGTGAATTAGTCAAGGAAATGCTAATGTAAATTCTATAATTATGTGTTGTACCATGGAGTTAGAGCTGATGTGATATGATCATGTGTATCGCGCCACCACCTATTTACTGCTTCACGGACATGTCTATAGCATTAGGGGTAGGAATTGTAATACCAATCTTGATGTACTTCACATTTAAATATTATTACTTTTACCTTAAATTTGATTCCCTAAAAGTAAAAAAAAAAATTGATATTAGTTTAAATTATTATATAAAATAGTATTTTTATTAATATTATTATATTTGTACTAACTTGTTGGTTTAGATGGTCCAGTTGATTTAATTCTGTAATTATTTTTCTGTTTTGAAATTTTTTTCGCTCTAGTGATTATGTTTCTCTTGGAATGGGAGCTAGAAAGAATTCAATATATTGTGTTATATGTTGAAATCTGAATAATAGATTGATAAAAAGAATATAAAAGTTAATATTGAATTAAACTAAATAGAATGAGATTTTATTTTATAAATAAAAAGAAGTATATAAGGTAGTAATTACCATTTTTTTAATGTATTTATTTCTGGTATATCTATGTTTATATAATATATTGTTGCACTTGTACTCACAACATATATATTTTTTGTTTAGTACAAAAGTTTATTTTAGTTAGTATGTAATTAAAAGTGAAAAATGAATACTTTTATATATAGAGATAAAATATAGTTATTTTTTGCCTAAGTACTGTTTTACTATCGTCGATGTGAAGATGGTTATGATTGGTTCTTCTATAATTTGTAGAATATTTGCATTAAATTTTTTTGTTATTTCTTCCCATAAAGTGATTTGTAGTTTTTTTGCTCCTATAATGAAAATAAAACGACGTTAAAGCATGATTAGAATTAAAAAATAAGATTATTTAAATGTGTTCATTTTAGTAATAAATAAATTAATTACCTAATATTTTGTATCTTTAGCATTTACCTTGGTGCAATTTTTGTTTTAATTTCTTTCTTTTCTAGATCTTGTATTTCTATTAACATTCCTATAATATTTGTTATTAAAAAGGAGAGAACAAAAATAGAGAGGAAAAAAATAAAGAGATTAGGATTCGAGAGTTTGTGTATATATTAATCAGTATTAATAAGAAAACAATAATGCCTGATAAGATGTCATAGACATCTATTCTGGAAGACAGTTGATCAAAATCTATAAAGTAAAATTCGTATTGGAATGTTTGCTGCTGGGGTTGCTACTGGAGTAAAGGATGTTGTTTTGGCAAATTGGAGTATTGTGGCATGAGGAACGACTTTATATTTTGGTTCATTTTGTGCGACATTGAAATTACTGATTTGGTGTACTTGTCCTTCGGTTATCGGTTGTGATATATGATCCATATCTCGATCTTTAATTGTTTCGTAGATTGGTTCATGTTGTATCGTTGAAAAAAACTATTTGATTATCATATGATATTATATAATATTAAATACACCAAAAGAATATGTGCATTAATTATATTGAATTATAATAAAATATGATATGAACTAATATGACATTTTTTTTCACCTCGTGATCAATTAAAACACAATCTAAACTTATCAGATGGCTGGTTGTGTAGTCATTATTATGCCATAGTCTGCTAAGATTTAATTTGTGTGGCAGTATGCTATTAAAATTTAAAGTGTGTATGAATTCTTGAGGATATATTAAATCAAGTTTATCGATATTTTCAGTTGAAACTAATATTATATCATAACGATAATAAATATTTAATTCGTTTTGTATTACTGATAGTATATACTTATTTATATCATCTGTTGTTTTATTTTTTAGGGTTATTATTGCCCTATATCATATATAGTCAATTTTATTAAAAGAATTTCAAGATTGTCGTATATTAATTCTGAAATTTTTCGATTGGATTTAATTCATATTGTAGTATATATTTTTTTGGTACTTTAATCTACATTATATCTTCACTTTCAGAATCTTTTATTCCTTCTACGATGCCATTTCTAATACTTAATATCTATTTTGAAAATTTTAGAAATTTTTTTCCCTTATTCTGCATTGTTTGGGTTTTTAAGTCTCAGATTTTCTGTCAGAGATAATAATTTAAAATGTGACTAGAGATAAGAATTATTTATACTTGTATTTATTATGTCTTTTTTTGTTCCAATAAGGATAACGGGTAAAATTTGTCTGAAATTACGATCTAATATAATTGTCATTCCACCAAAAGGTTGATTAAAGTTATTTTTTAAATCTTGTAGTGTTTTATCCAAGGCTTCAAAACAATGTTTATTATTCATCTGCACCATATCTCATAATATTAGTATTGTTTTTCAATTGATTTTGATAATTTAGTCTCTTTTTTGATATGGCAAGTAGAAAATTTTTCAGTTAATAAAAGTATTTAAAATCTTGAATGTGCAGTTCTTTCTTTAAGTAATAATAATGAGGCTATTTCAAATAATGTAACTACTAATACAATTCTATTATTTAATCTGATTTTTGTAATAATTGTATTCCATAAAGAAGTTTTTCCAGTGCCTCCATATCCACAAATGAATAAAAGGTTTTATTTTTTATTGTTTAATGATTCGATAATTTATTCATAGATATAACATTGTTCATTATTTAGATGTTTTTTCTAAAATATTGTTTTTTTCTTTTAGTTTATTGATGTCGTATTCAAGTTCTTCTCGCAAGAGTTTATTATTCAAATCATTAATTAATATTTCCATTAGTAAGGGTAAATTAAAATTGGTTAAGCATGATGAATTTGAGTTTAGCTATTTTTCTAATTCATACAATCCATAATTGTATAGTTCATTTTTAGAAATTTGAAATTTTGGATTATTGAATAGGGTTTTAATTCTGTGTGAAATATCTCATGTCATAAGTTTTCAATGTTTTTCAAGTACTATAATTGGATTATTAGTGTTACAAAATAATAAAATTATAGCAAATAGTTATCGTAGTTGATGTGGCGTTGACCAAAATAAAGCTTCTAATATTGACTTATTCCATTCTTTATCATCTCCTAATAAACCTAATGCATTACATGCTGCTTGATTTGTTGAATATGTTATATTATTGATAGTTTGTAAAGATTCAAAACTTGTTGCACCTTTTTGATGATTTAATAGCAACTTCAAATAATCTCCGAAATTTGGGTGGATATAAAAAGTTCATCCAATCAAGTATCCAAATTTTCTAGAAGTCTAAATTTTATCTTTATTATTCCATTCCCATTTAGTAGGAAATTGTATATATAACAATTGTCTAGCTTATATATTAAATTTATTTATTTCTATCCATTATGTTAAAGTTGTTTTTTGAATTCTTAGTTGTCTAATTATGTTATCAAGTCATTGATTTGAATGAAATGTTATATTTTGCATGTGTGATAAATGGATTGTTAACCTTTGTATTGTTGGATTTCTATGATGTATAAAATATTCATAGAATCTCCACATAGCTTCATACAATATTATGTATCAACAATTAATATAATTTTTTATTTAATCTATTTTTTTGTAAATAATTTGTCCACATTGTTCTATACAGATATTATCTTTTATTACTACCTTAATTCTATCTGGCCTTTTGTTAGATATTTAAATAAGTATTTTATTAACATTGATTGTGAATATATTTCAACATTTATATGGGCATGAAATTTTATACATAGGTCTTTATTATAAGGGACTACAATTTTGTTATCTAGTTTAATATTTTTATTTTGTATATAAAATATTATACTTCTACGTTTATAATTAATAAATCCATTTTCGTCAATGGTTGTTTTGCTCTTTAATTGTCTAGGAAATTTTTTTAGAACAGACAGAATTTTTCGTGCACAAAGCATTTGTTTTTGCGATCTCATTTTTAGCATACGCAAAGGATAAAGACGTAAATTCACAGTTAAACTTCAGGGGAAAAAAAATGGAAACAGAAAATGCGTCACTATTCATATATATATATATATATAATATGGCTTCAAAATAGTGGACTATTTTTCCAGAGGCTGTAATTATTTTCACATTGAGCAATTGACCAAAACAAGTTTAGAAAACATCTTCAGTTGCGGCTGCTTCAATTTTTCCCTTATAGTAGGGGGAAAATATATAAATATCCTTTTTTTAAGCATATTTTCATAAATACTTGTTATTATTTTTATTTAACTAATACTCAATTTTGAGAAAATGTATGCTTAAGATTTTATACATAAAATATATACCATAATATATATTTTATGAATAAAAGTTATACATAAAAATCGGTATATATTTTCATGAGTATAAATTTTACAATGTAAATATAAACTATAGGTAAAATTTATTTTGTACATGTATACCATGTAAATTTTACACATAAAATGTACACCTAAAATATGGAATTTTTTTTAATTAAAATAAAATTATGATTATTTGTGAAATATAATGCACAAAAACGAGTATTAGGTATAAACTTCTCTTATAATAATAATTGTATTATAAATATTAATCCTCAAAGAAAGTGATATTCCCATGTCTAACTTCATCACCTTCAGACTCAAATAAACATAAAATAATGAGACTTAGATTGTACATAATGTGATATGTAATCTCATCTGTTGTGACATGTACTAGCCACAGAAAATTATGACTTTAGAGTAACAATTAAAGTGACACTCACATGTTTTGAAACTACCTTTGGAAGACCCAATATGTTACCAATTATCGATTATCTTTTTGGCTCAAATCTCATCACAATAATGTCAGATTAACAAACTAATACAAAACAAAACGTCATTAGTCAATGGAAAGTTTTTTTTTTAAAAAAAACAATGACTTAGAGTCACAATATTCTGTGATAATCACACATTTTGACCATCTTACAAAACTAAAAATGGATTCAAATGGATTCAAATACAGAGGTTTAATACCTTAAATCTTATCATAATGGCATCAAATTGGCATAATATTATTTCACAAAAAGAAAAATCACAACATAATATATGACTAAGTTTACTACTGATATCAAAATCTACGACTTAGAGTCACAAATTTTGTGACCACATATGCCTTCATTTGATCAAAATAGGCAAATACAAAGACTTTATACCTTAAATTAAGACCTAATAGAAAATTTTGATTTAGCCAAAATAAGTGAAATCACAATAGTTACAAAAATCTCATCAAAGTAATTTTCGATAATGATAGTGCTTTATACCTTAAGGCCCCGTTTAGAAGCCCTGATTTAAGAAGTGAGACTGGATAAATGAGTCTAGTCCTACGTTTGGGCCTAAGGGAGGACTGGACAAAGGAGTCCAACCTCCCCTTTTAGTTCCTTTCCCATAAGACTAAGTTATCCTACTTAGAGAGTGGATTAGTTTACTCCCAAGAGGATGGTCAAAGTGATAAGTGTTAGGAAATTCTATTACTTATATTAGGCCACATATTTAAATAATTGTATTGGATCATATTATTCTTAAGCAAACCTAATAAGTAATTTAATAAGGCTGGGTCAGGATATCCAACTAGGTACAGATACCAGTGTGGATACCATATTAATCACATAATTAGGTGTAATGAATACCTAACAAAGAACTACTTAAAGAAAATATTAGAGTTATGATCCATGTCACCTTTTCATGTATGCTTTTTCTCTTTATGACCTGCCATTAGTTACTAAGAGTTTTATCTACATGGTTTAAGGGATCAGGTTATGTGGAAGACTAAATCCTCGGGCAATCATAGTCAGTTTCTAACGCTTCTGCTTTCAGTTTATTGTCTAGATTACAACTATCTATTATGGACTCAGGCATACTTAATGCATCCCTACCAATTAGTTTTGTATGAATGATCTAGGGTTTGTATTTTGTATTTGTAATCCCATGTTCATCTTAACAGTAAGGCGCTCTACTTTAAGGTCTTTTTTCACTTAGAGAGGGTGAGGTTAAGAGTTTGAACCCCCACATCGCCTTTAGGAGCGTAACTGAATGGAGGTGACTTTGAAAAGTGACCCACTACTAAGATGTCATTTGCTCTTTTTACTTACCAAAAAAAAAAAGAGGATAGATTTATTTAGTCCCATACGAGGGAGGCCTTTTTTTTAATAATTAAACATCTAAATATATATAAATATTAACTAAATTCCAATTTTTATTTTTTTCAACTCAAAAAGTATATTTTCTTTTTACATGCCTATTTTCATAAATGAATTCAAAATTATGTTATTTTATATAATCATCATTTAAATTTATATTTTCTATTTGTGAAAATATTAATTTACTTATTTATAAATAAAACATGATTAGAACTATATCAAGAAAAGTTGTTTTAATTTTGTGTTATACCAAACACAGTATGTACTAAATAGTGTAATCCAACTTACTCCAATCCAATCTTATTTAATAGTCCAATCTAGTCTAATCTAATTTTGTATACCAAATCAACTATAAATCTCATTATAACGGAAGGAAAAAAAAAAAAAAAACCATGACCTAATAGAAAATTTTGATTAAACTATCGCCATTATCATTTATCATTGTCTCCTTCCTAAACCCATGACTCAAAAAATGTAAATTTTTTGAGAAATATAGTTCAGTAACCGCACACACAATCCTAACAAAGTCATGGGTAATTTTGTTTTTAGAATCACGTGGGTTCAAAAGTATTTCTAAACAAGTCATGATTTTATAAACCCATGACTCAAAAAATGTAAATTTTTTGAGAAATATAGTTCAGTAACCGCACACACAATCCTAACAAAGTCATGGGTAATTTTGTTTTTAGAATCACGTGGGTTCAAAAGTATTTCTAAACAAGTCATGATTTTTGAAATCACTCTTACAATGGTCATTTTAGCCTCAAACATTAGCAGCGACCTCCATTTCCCAAGACAAAAGATGAAGCAAAAACAAAGTACCACTCTTTCTTTAACTCAATCACTTGGAAAAGTATAAATAACAATCCCTTTGGTTGCCAATTTAGATATTTGTTTTTAGTTATATATAATTATTTGTTTTAGTGATTAGATCATTATTCAGTTATAATGAGATACATCAAAAGACGTATATTATTAATATAATTATTTTTTATTTTTTATTATAAAAAAATATATATGATAAATTTTTATTAATCAAAATAGATTAAAAAAAATACTTATTAGATAGGTGACCTTTTAAGTTTTATAATTTTAATAAGATTTTTGTTTTAATTCCATAATTTTTAAAAAGTGATGTTTAAATTCAATAACTTCCCTTCTAATAAAATTTTTATATTTCCAATCATACTTTTTTTCATAAATTTAAGTATCATCTCAATTTTTATTTTTCTTAAAAACAATGAAGTTATGATATTTGGGTAATTTAAAATGTTGTTCATAATGTTGTTCATAGGTTGGATTTTTCAGATTTGGGTGGTTAAATAGAAATTAAACACATAAGTGAAGATTTCAAATCAAAAATCCCGATTTTTTAGTGAAATTTCCATCAAGCTCAGTTGCCTGGTTGCGCTCAGTTTATTGATACACTTTTGATGAAGATTCTTAGTGATCTGCTGTTGACCAAAAACATACATAAAACAATTTAAAAAAAAAAAAGTGGACGGTAATTTTTATCTCTTTGTGAATCAAATTGAATGTTTTATAGTAGTTAACGCACGAGTATAAATAGAATTTTTTATGTGGTCCTAAATTCCCAAGAAGAATCAATCGATATTATAGGTTTGAGACTTGTATTAGCATGAAAATGAAGCTTTTCCAATAGAAGAAATTTCAGGTTTTTTCTTGAAAGTTTTAGCCTTTGGTCTATAGTTTAGGTATCATTGCAATTTTGGGTATTCCATAAACGTTTGTTTGGAGTAGAAGTGCATGGTTTAGTGTCCCACACTACGTTATAAATTCAACAACAGCGTCTCATGGACCTCCCAAACACCCTTCAATTTGGAGCACGTGCGGTGACTGGCATGTCTTACTTACATATCTTTCTTTTACGACTGCCAGCTAGAAAGCGTAAAACAAGGATGAAAAAACAGATGACAAAGTTGTACACTTGCCATGTGAGAGTTTCTCGCACACAATTCACGTCATCACGTGCCTCAACTCAATTGATTAATATATATATATATATATATATATATCTATATAGTGATTTCACAAAAATCCCCTTGGATTAGTAAAATGTATTTATTCACAAAACGCAATTAATGATCGCAATTTGTTATTTCTACAAAGCCCATTAAATAATAGCATTAGATCAATTTCGCATGGTAAAAAATTATATTGAAACAAAAATACCTATTAGAGTTTTTTTTTTTTTTTTTTTCCTTTTTAAGTAGAATACTTATTGGAATTTGGTCCTATATATAATACATATATTTTTAAAAAGTAACGACAGACACACACAAAAAATTACATACAAAACTCGTATATATTGGTAGGTTATATATTTTAACTACCGATGTTTTTTTTTTTCAAAGTAGGCCATACTATATATATATATGGATGGTTAAAATATATATTAGGTCAATACATGTAAATTTTATACGTAATTTATGTGTTTTTAGTATTTCTGATTTTAAAACGTGGGCAAGACCGGAAGAATTATGAAATGTTGTCTTATGTGTTACAAATTTTGCATACATACACGATATATGTAATATTGAGTCGATACATTTCAACTGTTGAGCGATTAAATAATACCTATTTATTTTCGATTATTTCTTCTTTATGTTTTGAATATGGAAACCATCTAATCAGTAATTATATATGAATGTTGTGCTTAACAAAATGTCAAATTAGACGACAGGCTTAAAAAAAAAAAGGGGGGGGGGGGGGGGAGATGAGTGGCTTTACTTCCAAAAAATAAAAATGAAAAAGATGTGTGGCGGATTTATTCTTTATTTTGAGTTGGTTGTTGAAATCTTGATTCGTTCAATTGGAGTTGCAAATTAGCTAGCGATCCACTAAAGTTTCCTACCCACTTTTCCTTGTATTATAACAATATGAGAGAATATTAAATGCCTTACTCTACTGCGTAATACATTGCTAGTTTGTGACAATACTTATTTCGCTTTCGGGAACAAATATAAAATAGGAACTTAGACTAATTTTTTTATATATATTTAGGCGAATTGCACAATTTATCATCTCAATTTTCATAAATATATAACATAGATATTTTCATTAATTAGTAAATTCATTACAAATTGCTTCCACCCACCATCTAATTATAGTCAAAATTTATTAAAAATGACCAAGATACCCTACGTTCTTTTTTTTTTTTTTTGAATGAAAATTAATTTATATACCACCCTTTTTTACTAAATCTTTTTATTCTTACTCTTTTTTTTTTTTTTCCAATCTACTTCCAGTTGTTTATTTCGGTTAGTATTTTTCTGGTTATAGGTTTAAGTAAGGGCAAGTTCGTCTTTTTTGCGTGTAAAAAATTTGAGCAGTTTGAGAAAAAGGTGAAAATTTTATATTAATTTGATAATCCAAGAAAACTTTTTGTTATTTCAGGAAATTAGAAAAATAAATCGATCATCTCACTGAAACCCAAGAAATGTTTTTTCAGTTATTTTTCCTATAAAATAATATGTAATAGTTTGTTTGTGGAATATATATATATATATATATTTTTTTTTGAGGAACAAGTATTGAGGGGAATTTTTTTTTTTTTTGCTCTGGAAAAAAATCACAACTAAAAATTAATGATCATTGTTAAAATACCCTACAATTTTTACTGTATTTAGCCCAGGAGTCTATTTTGAGACTAAACGTACAATATTTAATTTTTCCTTTTCTATCTGAGCTTTTGTATTCTTTTCTTCGAAAATTCTCGTCCATTCATTTTCAAACTCTCTAGCAGTCGGAGACTCTTAATTACTATTCATTTTGAAAATTCCATCCATAAAACTCTATAGCAGTTGGAGACTATTATACCACTCGGCATTAAAACTCGGAACGTTCACAAACCCAGGTTTATACCATTTTCAGTCACGTGGTCGAAATTAGATTAAAACACGAGAAAACCGTTTGTACTAAAGGCACATTATCACCTTGGAATTCCCACATCTTCACAAACTGTCGGAGTTTCTAATTTTGGTAACCTATTTTTCCTTTTTCCTTTTTTTTTTAAAAAAAAAAAATCAACTATCTATGAAAAAGCCACGGGCAAAATTGTAAGAACCAGTTTACTTAGAAGAAGGGTAGAATTCTTTTTGTGTTTCAAATTTCAGCACGTGGAGACTCGTTTGCCACGTGCCAAATAACACAAAGATGAAAGAACTAACACTACAACTAGAGCTAGTTTTTTTAATTATTTTATTTTATTTCGATTTTTTTCAACGTTCGTGGCCGCCTCTATAAAATGCGCATGAAAGATCCCTTTAAATATTGGCTTCTTTCTTGTTCTTTTTATATGTCTTCTTCAATACTATTGTATATAATTTTCTTGAGGGGAATATCATAGTTTTATAATTATATGATCTTTAATTTGTCTGTGCTGTATAATATCATAGGTTCTTGATTTTTTCTTTCGGGGAGATATAATATTCTTGAGTTTATGAATTCGTAGGTTTTGTTGTTTTATATATTATTATGGTATTGTGTTTGGCAATGAAGAAGAACTACAACTTGGATAACTTTGGCTTTAGCTTTCCCACTATCAGTTCGGTGCCAATTCATTGCCACCAGACTCCATCAATGTAAGTTAAATATATCATGTGTTAGAAAAATTATAAAATGCATATATTATCTATATATATACACATATATAAATTAATATAGTTATTAATTATATCGTAGTGGTACAAACAAAAAAAAAAAAAAGGAAAAAGAAGAAGGGATTGAGTAATTAAACTCGTTTATTCAGTTCCAAATCCAAGATAAGGCGATTTGAAGAACGAGTATATTTACGGAAACTTAAATATTTTATGAGGTCTATTTCAAAAAAAAAAAAATTGGGGTAGTTTTATTTTATTTTATTTTGTTTGGTTTCATTTTCTCGGAAAATAAAAAAAAAAAGAAATTATAAGAGAGAGAGTTATTGAAGTGGGAATATAAACTTGATAAATGTAGGAAACATAAGTACCGAATACCGAGTGTACTAAGCCATCAACAACAGGTTACTGTGTTTTTCAATGGACGGGCTTTCGTTTGCGACATGACTGAAATGCAGGTATTACATTGTTTTTATTTTTATTTTTTTGAAGAGGTATTCTTACATGAATATTACTAAATATTGCAATATTTGTCTTTTGGCTAAACCTTTATTCATTTCTTTTCTTTATAATTGTTGACAGTTTAGGTGATTAACGTGTTAACTGTATATTTTTCTTTTGCTTAATATTATCAGCATTCATATGCTTAGAAAATTAATTTATTGTCCTGTTTACTTGTTTCAAAAATATATTAAAAGGTGCAATTTTCTATCCAACCTATAATCGTTCAATTTTACTAGTTAATGTAGTACTAATGCACGTGCACTTTACCTAATATTCCAAATTGAGTACAGATTCAATAATGCTAAAACCTGAGTGATGCAAAGTATCCATTCTCAATGTTGATAATGATTTTTTAATTTTGGCACATTTCTCATGTTGATCAACGACTAAGAATAGACACCTATTGTAACGTGTCCTAAAATTTAGTCGCACGTGGAATTGGCTGAACCTAATGATAACTAACCAAATAGTTATGCTACCCACATGGGAGTTGAATAGCTAGCTATAGGGACTGTCTATGACAAATTTGGTTGCTTGTAATTTAAATAGTTGCTGCAATTTGCCTTGGTTTGTTTGGAAAACTACCAAAAAGTCGAAAGATCTTGCTTGGTATTTCGCAAATTACCATATCTTAGTCCATATTATTTTTTGCTTTATGAATTTGATCAACTTTTTTTTTTTTTTCTGTGTTGTTCATTCCATCTGGATTATGACCACTAATGATTCAACTGAGACAAAGTAAAAGTTCGATCATGAACCTAGCTAGATTCTTTCTTTCTTTTTTTTTTTTTTTGACTTGAGTTATGCTTTTAAAGAAAGGGATCATATATATTGTTGTCACTAAACAAAATAATTAATTTTAGTGATTTTCTTCTACTACTAAAATATTCTACACCAAAAATTATATTTGTTATCTTCTATTCAATGAAAACTTAGGGGTGATTTCTGAAGGGAAAGATCCTAGTGAAGAAAAAGAAAAAAAAATTTACTAACAACCTTTTTAAGGTAGAAAAATCGAATTTTGGTCAACAGATTGCTTTTGCATTTTATGTAGGCTAGAGCCATAATACTAATTGCAAGCAGAGAAATAGAAGAAAGGAAGGATACACAAGGCTCCGAGTTGGCATTATCTATTTGGTTGCAATCTCAACTTTATCGTTCTCCAGGTTTTTCCATGAAGAGATCTCTCCAGAGGTTCCTCCAAAAGAGAAAGCAAAGGAGTCAATCTTCATCTTCATATAATTAACAATAGGCTGCTTCCAACTAAGTCAACTTATTTTATCCCATAAAAAAAAAAATAATAATAAAAAATCAAGCCAATTTTAGGCACTCTCTTGTTCCAAATGGGACTCTCATGAAGTGGACCAAGCTAAAGTTTGATCAAATAAAAGTGGAGAAATGTATGCCAAGAAGTGAAGAAAGTATCAGATAATAATGCATGCTGCCTGAGCAAATGCTTACCATCTATTACTTTGGTTCATTCTAATTGTTCGCATAGAAGGGGACTTAATTTCCTCATTTATACATTACGGCCTAAGGTTAAGCCCATTGTATCGAGGTCCAATACTAAACCCATTCACTAGGGGGTTTACTAGTGTAATTTCATATTGGATAAATAAGTTTTCTCTTTTATTTTTTTTTCTTTCATAGTTTGAGTGAACACGGAAGTAAGTACATGAGTTTGACACGAATAACAAAGACACTTGAGTTCAATGCCGCATATTTTGCTTAGGCTTCATTTTGGGTATATTTGGCCCCGTGAGCTTTTTTTTTTTTTTTTTTTTNATGTGCAAATCATGTATAATGCTTACGAGGGGCATTTGTAATATTTCATTACCACCATGGATTAAAATATTGATGTCAGTATTAATATCGTAGTTTGATTTTACGGATAATAACGATGACAATATTGATGTTGAAGATATTTTGAGAAATTATTGAAATTTGTAAACTCAAAATTTTGAAGGAAAACTATATGAAATGTTAAAACAAGTTATATTACATAATTTACACTAGCATTTATTAAAAAAAATACAATTCTTATTTATAATATATAAAACAATAGAATATATGTATATAGTAAAAAAAATGATCGAATTTTATTTTATAGAATAATTTTTAAATCAGATTATATATCATATTATTTTATTTAATACATTTTATATTAATACCTTACAAATTATAACTAATTTTAAATTACATTAAAAATAAATAAAAATAAATGATAATAAGAACAATTCAAATTCATTCAATACCAAAATGAGTTTCTACGTGATTAGAAATCATAAGAGAAATTCTCATTTTGATCCAAACAATATCTTTTTTAAGTTATTATGCCGAAGTAGTTGTGAAGATAGTTATTTATATACCATATATATATATGCTGACTAATCTCTTTCAACATAGACCCATAAATCGGGTAATTAAAATTTATCTAAATTTATGAAAATTTTTGATAGATATGCGTGGACATATCAATGTTAATTTGAGAGTGAAGTTGAATAAATATTTCATAACCAAATAACTTATCTTCATTTTGCAGTTATGAATTTGATCCTTTATTAAGTTTATAAATACAAGTAGTTCCAAAACTTTATCAACATATTGTGGAGAGAAAATTATGATTATTCATATTTTTTACTACTATTTTTTTTTAATAAAAAAGAGGACTTGAATCGAAAAACCTATCGATAATATTATCGCAATAATACTTATAGGTATCTCGATATTAGTTCATTTTTTTCTACCAACATTGACATATCCTCTATATTATTGACATTTTACAGATATTTTACATATATACAGAAAAAAAATATCTTAATGCCCAATATCGATGTCGATACTTTAAAATACAGATATTATCATGATAATATCGACAAATATGATGATATATTAATTCATGATTACCACCCAATTATTTGAAAGTAATAGAAATAGATTAGGGGTTTTTTTATGGAGAAAATAATGTGTTCAGAATACCAAAAAAAAAAGGTTTTTTTTTTCCTTAATGGGTTATAATTACGTGTGTTGGGGGAGAGGCCTTAGGGGGGCATTATTACATTTTTAGATGTACAATAAACGTGTTGAAACAAACGTAAGGGATGGTTACATATTATTATTATTTTGCTAGAACAGAAGGATATTATTCAAAGGAAAGTAAATAAAGTGGAAGCCATAAAAGGGGGGCCACCTCCCAAAAAGACATAAGACATGTGGTTCTAAACCTGAAAACCCAAGATGGAGGGCATATGCAACTATATTACACTCTCTAGAGACCTGCGAAATATCAAAATTCTCTAGAGCCGCTAAGTCTATAATTTTTAAAACCAGATAAGGAAGAGACCAAACAAAGGAAGGGGTTTGAAAATACAGAGGAGACTGCCTGACGTGAGTCAAAGTAAAGGCAAATTTCTCCAGTTATGGTCGAGGCAGTTTCTCAGAGCAAATTCAATGGCAACTTAGCTTCCATGGGGGAGTCAGCATCAAAGGAAGTTGTGCTCTAAAGAAGGATCTGATCTTAATTGTTTCTCACCACTAGGCTCATTGTTCCCCTATTATCTTTGTAGGTTGCATCGGTACAAACACGAATTCTCTCTAGACGAGAGATAACAATTCTAGGTTCCCCGATTGGATTCTACATCTCTAAGGGAGATATTTTGCCTCCAGTTAGCCCACTTTCGAATATGATCATCTGCTATTGAGTTTATACGAGATAGCAAGTCTTGCAGATTAATTTGCCTATCTGAATGAAAGATTGAGTTCTTGGTAGACCAGATGTAATCACATAGCACCAAAGCATAAGTCAGGAACTCCTTCTTCGTCCTAGATTCAGTGGCTGATATAAGAGGAGCTTGAAGGAGCCATTTAGCAAAATCATATCTATTCATGCAAGGAAAAGAGTCAATTCAAGAGTCTAGCTCATTACTGCAAAGACTGTAAGATCTTATACGATTGATATCCAGAAATTGTATTCTGTCACCTGTTGGTAGGAGTTTCTCGCAATTCTCTATAGCAGTATTTTTAGTCTTTCACAGAGGTCATAGTTCCAAATGGCTTTCCATAGAGGATCCATAGTTTCTAAATGATCTTTGATGATTGCCCAATAGGCATTTTTCACTGAAAAAGCTTTATTTCTTGCATCCTTCCAAATAAATGTGTGTCTGGATGGGGGATAGGTACAAGGGGAATCATCCCCAACTTTCTTGCTGCGATGGGTTTGAACCATTTAGCAAGTTTCTGATCATCCCAAGCTCGATTGTCAATATTGCTAAGTAGCTAAAAAACTGGTTGACATTCGGAAGACCACATGGGGTTGAAAATAGGTTAGAAATCATCTGAGTTGAGTTAGGGAACACATAGAGCATTCCACAAGTCAACAGATCTGCCATCCCTTATCAAGTAAGGTTCAAAACCGGACATCTTCACAAGATATTTTGGAAATTGAAGCTGCTATCCAGATCTATGAGATGTGGGATCGCTGGAAGAGTATATGGGAACAAAAATTTCGGGAACTTTGGCTATCCCAAAGGAATAGAAACACAAGATTCTTCTATCTGGCGAAAGAGAAATCATGTTTGGTCTATATTAGCTAATGACGAGCAATGGCTAAGGAGTAGAAAAGATGTGGGCAATTACTTGCTGAGAAATTTTAAGAACCTGTTTGATATTGACAGTGTTCGACTTGGATGAACTTTTTGATTACAAGAATCCTAATGAAGTGAACAATGAGCTCTACAAACAACTAACGATAGAAGAGAGCAAAAGTATTATATGGAACATGGTCCTCTTAAAGCTCCAGGCCCAGATGGGATACCAGTCAAGTTCTACAAAGATTATTGGGATATCATAGGCAATGATATTGTGCTATTCGTATAGGAATTTTTCCCTACAGGAAAATTCTCTGCATAGATTAATAGAACCTTCATTGTCTTGATCCCGAAACAACCAGGTGCAAAATGCTTTGATGAGTTCAGACCTGTTAGTCTTTGTAACGTCACTTACATGGTTGTTTCAAACCTACTTGTGAACAGACTACGCCCCATCCTCAATGACTTAGTCTCCCCTCTTTAGTCTACCTTAGTTAAAGGTAGATGGCCTTCGTTAAAGGTAGATGGATAGCTGAAAACTCCGTCCTGGCTCAGGAAATCATGCACACATTGAAGAAAAAAACAAGCAATACTCGGTTGGTGGGAATAAAATTGGACACGTCTAAAGCTTACAATCACATAGAGTGGAATTTTATTGATTAGGTGTTAAAAGGATATGGTTTTGGGATCCATTTTCGCCGCTTATTCATGCATTATATCACTACAGTCTCCTATTCTATTCTTATTAATAGTAGCCATTTACCAAGCTTTCAACCTAAGAGAGGCCTCAGGAAGGGTGGCCCTTTATCCTCTTATCTCTTCATTTTGTGTAGTGAGATCTTGTCTAAGCTTATTGCCAGGAAAGAATTAAGGGGTAAAATCTCAGGTGTTAAGATTGCTCCTAATTGCCATCCGATAACTCATTTAATGTATGCAAACGATAATTTCTTGTTTTGTGAAGTAGAGAAGAAATCATGTTCTTAATCTCCAAGAGTGCTTGGATTTATATTCTTCTTGGTCCAGCCAACGCATCAACTCCGATAAGTCTAGCATTATATTCCCTAAGAATACTCCCAGGTCTTCGTGTTCAGACATATTAGGCACCTTCGGGTACAAAGAAATGTCAGGAGCTAAGACTTTCCTAGGGAATCCGCTGTTCGTCTCACACAATAGAACAAAAGATTTCAGATTCCTTAAAGAGAAAGTTATCAATTGGCTAGAAGGGTCGCAGTGCAAGCTTCGGAAGAACCATCCTCGTCAAGTCAGCGATATACTACTGCATGCCCACATTCAAAATCCCTCTAGGAATCTATAAGGCTGTCAGAAAATTCAAAATCCCTCGTCGATGCTTTTTAGTGCTCACTTCATGGGATGTCAAACTGCTTCACATCTCCCTGGGCTCTACCTCTTATAAATAAATACTAATCGAAAAGAATTCATCATTTGTTGTGGCCAAAGGCATCTGGAGTACTAGAGATCTCTTTATAAAGGGATGGTTGCTTATTAGTTTGACGTGATACCACTTTTTTTTGTTTTTTTTTTTTTTTCCCCCCCTTTTATTCTTATCTAGTCATTTTGTAATAGAATTATTCTAAATTTAACTTAATTACTTTTTTGTAATTCAATTAATTTACCCTTTTTGTAGAAATAATTTAGAATGTTAACTTTTAGATTAATCCAAAATTTGAATTTTAACATTTGAGTGTTATTGAAATACTAAAAATTTGCACTTTTATAATATATATATATATATACACGCACGGGAGCTAGTATAATTGATTATATTTTATCTTAAATTTTGTACGTATTAGATTGAAACCTAAAAGTTAAAATTAGATTCTTTATCGATAGGAATAAAAAAAATCCATATTATAATTATTCACTCATATATAAGTTTTTAATTATTTTTTTATTTCATATTTTTTTAAAAAAATTTTCAAAAAGAAAAGGTATAATAAATTAGAGATCCGGCTGTAAAATTGTTGGGCTGGCAGAGGTGACCCAAAGCATGACCAGGCCCAATACGGCATCGAACGCCGAGTCTCAGCCACATGTATATAAGACTCTTTCGAAAAAGCCGTCTCTCTCCACCATCGGTGTTCAACAAAACAAAACAAAACAAAACACAACACAACACAACACAACAGTCAGAGTGGTTGAAGCCGAAAGAGAGAGAAATGTCTGGAGTCGGAGGAGAGGAGGAAGACGAGGAGCGACGTCGTCAGAGGAAGCTGGAGGAAGCCCTCGAAGTCAAATCCTTAAGGCGTATCATTAGCGCCTACCTCAAGTATTCCCTCTGAACAACTCTTTATTTTTATTTATTTTTTTTATTTCTCTGAATGTTTTACTAGTTCTGCAACCTCTAAGCTCAAAACCACTTATTTCTATTCCATTCTTATGGGGTCTAGATGAAACTCAATTTGATTCAATTACCCTAATTGAGTGAATATATTTATACATATATATATATATATATGTTATGTCCTCTATTGCCTTAGAAAATACATCTAGAATATGATTATGAAATGGTGACAACGTAGCAATGGTGGGTTGTCTCCAGATAGTCTTATTGTTTATTTTTTGTTTTTTACCACAAATACTTCAAATCCAAATATTGTGCTTTTCCGGGATTTGGGTTCTTTGATTTCGTTGATTTAGAAACTCTTTTGGGCGCCAGTCAACATCAGAAAATACTCAAGAAGAAGGGAAAGCAATGGGGCGGTTTTTATAGTTTTTGTGTTATACTAAATATTTTCAGTTATTATTTAAGGTCAAGAAGTGTAGAGTGGCTACTGTATCTCATAGTTAGTATTAATAATAGTGTTTATGTTTGTTTTTTTATGCAGCTATCCAGATGCTGCAGATGAGGATGTTAAAAGATGTGAAAGATCTTTTAAGAAGCTTCCACCTGCCCATAAGGTATCTGTCTTTACTGCTTGCTTTTAGTGGAATTCGAGAGTTGATATTGGAGCATTTGAGTTAAAAGAAATTATCTTACTTAATTGCTTTTAGCTTCCTCATTCACTCTCTACTTACATGTTTAGTAATTCTTTGTGCTAACATTTTTGAAAGAATGGAGAACCCAGCAGCCTTTATTGGAATTAGTTCATCATTTTATCTTGTCTAACAGTAATATGGTAAAAACCAGGTAAAAACCAGACTAGCAGACTCAACCGTTTCTCATATCTTGACCTCATGGGCTTGAGATGTGCTTCATCGTGTGCAACTTTGTCTTACTAACTTGTACTGCTTGTTACCTTGAAGCAAATAAAGCAAATAGTAATAACAACTGCGCTGAAGATGAAAGGGCAAGTATGTTTAGCGTAGATTTTTTATCTTTATTTTTTATTTTAATGAGAAAGACTATCAAAAATAAAAAGAATAAGAATACTGGAACTTCTAGACATAATTGGTGACACTGTCCTACTACGCACTACCACCCCTTGTATATGTAATAACACGAGTATACAATTTAGTAGATCGGGAAATGCTGCGGGACTACTTGTTCCCTGCTTTTGTAATCTTTAATTTGTAGTTATTAGTATATTTGTTTCTTACGTGTGTGTGTGTGTGTGTGTATATATATATATATATATATATATAAATTGATCGGTAAAAGGATTTTTTGGAGCCTATTGGCTACACTCCTTATCATATATTGGCTCCATCGTCCAAACTCCCTATTGTTATGACTTGTGACTATCGTGAAATTTGTAATGGAAATATGTTGGTAGGTGATGTTTTTTTAGTGAAGTATTATGGTATGTTTCATTGATTTTGGAGAGACATGACTAAAGTTCGTGTCTTCATGCTAGTCTTTCACAACATAATACACACATAATGGGGCATTTGTTCTTGTCTCCTTAGTTACAAGATTTTATTTTGACATTGAACTCATGCTATGCTACCTATGTGTTTTTGTTGCATGATTCTGCAGGCTTTGTTATTCCATTATCCGTCGAAGTTTCAAAAATTGAGACGGTAACTATTACTGCAATGTTTTTCTTTTTATTTTAAGTTTTGTAATCATTGACTAGTTCGACCACTAGAATAAGTAAACTTTGTTTCCTTTGATTTGCTCTTTAATTCTTGGGAATATTACCTTGTCACTCCTTAAACTTATTTCAAAATTACGCTAACACTCATTCACTATGCAAATTTGACCACTATATATTTTTTTCGTTAGTTTTGACTATTCCTATTAACATAACAATTAATCATTTAAATTAAAAGAATAGTATAGCTAAAGAATGAAGATTTTATCAACTTCGTAATATTTTTTAAGCCTAAGGGTGGTCAGTGTAATTATTTTTGGCTTAGGGGGTTTCACAGTACATTACAGATAAGGCAGGGGTGTATAGTGTAATTTCCCTTAATTCTTTATCCATTTTATAGTATTTAATTTCATGGTCTTGTGCAATCGGGCTCCTAATTTAAGATGGCAGATTACTCTCTTTTAGATGATAGGGCTGATTTGTTTCGTTTCCCTTTTCCCTTTGGTTGTGGGAGATTCTTATAAATATTGTAGAGATTGTACAATGAATTTTACTGAAATTTTCACCACATGATATCAGAGCTGTAGGCTCTATTCTAAGGGTTTTCTTGTTAGGGTTTTTGTTAGCAGGTTCAACCTTAATTGCAGAAAAATTACAGTCTTTATTCCCAGCAGAGGTGCTAAAACTCAATTGCCTATTGTTTGTGTGCCCTATTACAACTCGTTCACTTTCTTTCAATTTGCTCTTATACCTATCCAACCCTGGTATTCAAATATGTCTAAGACTTTCAATTTTACCGGTGACAAGAGCCAGTAGTGCTGCCAAACTAGATTCCAATTTCTTAGTCAATCAACATTCATCGGACGAGTATCAAAACTGGCAAGGCTGTTTATACTCAATGTTGACAACTACCTTGCTTGGTCACAACAGGTAAAGATGTTTCTAAAGGGCAAAGGAAAGCTGAGTGGTCTAGTAGGCCCCGTGCCTAGTATAGACGATCCCAAGCTTACTACTTGGGATGAGGAGGATGAAAATATTATGTGATGGCCTTGGAATTCCACACAACCTGAAATATGTGGGTTATACATGTTTCACATGACGACAGAGGAGATGTGGAAGGCTAATCGACAAACCTACTTCAAAGAACAAAGATGCCTTCCATGTCTATGGGATATATAGTAATATTTTAGCCACTCAGCAAGGTAATATATCTGTCATTGATTGAATTAGACTATTATGAAAACTTATGAAGTGCAACGAAGACACTACAATGATGCAAAAAAAATATTGAATTCAGAAAAGGACTTTTCAGTGGCTTGCTGGTTCCAACGTGGAATATGATCAAGTTAGGGTTTCGCTCATTTGGAAATAACATTTTCCATCATTGAATGAAGCCTTTTTGATCATAAGGGTTGAAGAAGGAAGGAATATGATGGGTCCTGCAAGAGAAAATCAAGCACAAAACAACACACACACAACCAAGCACTAGAATTTGCATAGGAAGATTGACTATGCTCTTATTCAATATTCACAAGGAGGATACAAAGAGAATTCAGGAAAACCCGATGAATCCCAGAGTTCAGAACCCTCCTAGAGCAGTAGATCCACCCGAAAACCACTCTAGAAAATCCGTAAGTTCCCCTAAAGACTCTCTAACCAGTATATACTATCCTTTTGATCCCCTGCTAGCTTACTAACAAAATTACCTTGAAAGGACGAAAATGCCCACCACTCAAAAGTCAGCCTCTCTCCTTTACTTGATTTACTGTTTTACCTCTCCTAGCATACATGAAACATATGGGAGGAGTATCAGAATGGTAATGGTCAATTCTCCTATCAACGAGGGTTCCTCTCTTGCCATCATGAAGCTGAACATGAGCTTACACCATTCAACTGGTAAAGTCACTACTCAAGTTGGGAAGTGATCAGCCGAAGCCTCCTAGCAATAAAGACAATCTTTGGTGTAATTACTACAAGAATCCGAGACACACCAAAGAATATTGTTAGAAACTTTGTGGGAAACATCAAACCTTTGGTAGAAACAATTGGAATCACAATCGTCAATTTTGATGATACCTCTTACGACAAAAATGAGCTGGGAAGACTGAAATCAATGGACTCAAAAAAGAGATAAACAACTTTGTAGTCTACTTACCTCAATGGATAAGTCGAAGGCCTCCTCTAAAGATTGTTTTTTGGTACTTGGGTAATTGACCTCGATGCAACAGATAATATGACAAACTCTTCTTACCCTTTTAGTTTCTAAAGTAGCCGATAGGACTTTGGTCGCTATGGCTAGTCAAGGATCAATTCTCTTAGCACCTCTTGCGCTCAAATCTGTTTTATGTGTTCCTAAATTATTAGTTAACCTTTTGTCAATTCACCGAATTACAAGAGATCTTGAATGTAGTGTAACTTTTCTTTCCAATTCACTGTGTGTGTTTCAGGACTGGGTTATGAGAAAGATGATTGGGCATGCTAAAGAAAAGGATTCTACCATCGTTAAACAAATAATGGGCTAAATGTATTTGAAGTGGTTTGTATATTTTCTGTGTAAGGATTTGTACATAAATAGAAGGTCCTAGGCTAAGAAACTGTAAAATAGTTTACTAGTCTAATTAATAAATTACATATACAATTAGATCCCATTAATGGCAAAAGAAGCTAGGTGTACATCAGAGGGAAATCAGGAAAACAAACAATAGAGTATTCCACTGATTTGCCAATTCAATTTGATCCAAGTCGCCAACACTCCTCCCTCAAATTGGAAAGTAGTGTATGTCGTGCAATCCCAACTTGCCAATTAGTAGGTTGAAACGTAGGGCCGCCTGTTCCTTTTGTCAATACATCAACCAATTGTTGTTTTGTTGTGACATAAGTAGTATATATGGTACCATTTTTCCATTTTATTTTTATTTTTTAATTTTTAATGAAGTATCTATTGACTTCGACATGCTTTGTCCTACCATGCAGAAGTGGCTTTTGGGCAATGGAGATAAAAGCTTTATTGTCACAATATCAATTTTTAGGATCTTTTTGTTCCAACTGTAGTGATATAGTACCCAAGGAGAAGAGAAAAGAGAAGAAGAGAGAGAGATAGAAAGAAAAGGATTTAGACAGATTAGAGAGACCAAAGTGAATCAAGAGAACAGAGATATAGTTCTTGAAGATCAGGAAAATCGGTAAAACAAATAAAAGAAAGTTCTACAAATCTGCCTAATCAATTTCTACCAACATGATTGTACCAAGCATGTTGAAGTGGATAAACATTTCTTAAAAGTTTTCTTAATTATTTAGCAATGTTTCTCTATACTTATTGTTTACTTAAATTCCATTGTCTTGATTTTTGCTGGAATGTATCACTTAGGCATCCTTGTGAGTATAGAACTTGACATGTGATGCATAGTATGTTCCCATTGTTATTAATGTTTATTAAGTTGGAGGCCACCAAAATATGAGAATATAACTTACCAGCTTTATGATTTTGTTTATTCTGGGACAAGTGTGTTTTTATGCAAATTTGACATCCGCAAAAAGTACTTTTCAAGTTCTAATTGATTGCGCCACCTTTATGTGCAGGTGTATTTCTGTAAATTCGTATTTCATATTTAGCATGCTTCAGGTTAGTTTGAAGTCACTTTTTATAACGTTTTTTTTTCCTCTTAGAAATGTGTGCTGCTTGATAATATTTTGTTGCCGAAGCACTTCATCTCTGAACAAGTCCTCAAAATGGTATCTTTAAGAAAATATACTGACCGTTTTCCTTTTTGTCTTGCAAAAATCGACTATATGACAGGCATTTGAACCCCCACTTGATATGAGCCAGGACATAGATATTTGTGAAAACCTTTCTCTTGAAGATGCACCCAATAATCATTGCTCCTCTGAAACGAGGGATGTTAATTGTAGTCATTCTACTTCCACTAGTGGAAGAAATTGTTTCCCTAAATCAAATGAAGCCTTTTGCGAGGAAGGCAGCAATTTATGCAACTCCCCAAAAGGAGTTGTTGCCAATAAGGTTCATGCAATAGTCATCTCCACATGAGCTTTTTCAATGAATTAGAAATTTTATTTATGGTTCGTACATTTTTCATTTTATGTCTTTTTCATTTAGAAATTTGACCTCTGTAGATAACAACAGGAGGTGGAAAATGAAGGTCAGAATGCATCCTGTAATGGATGCAATCTTGGCTTGGAGTATGACAAAGAGATGGGAACTTGCTGCGGAAATGATGCCATTGATTCAAATGGAAATGTATGTGTTTTGGTGACCTTTCGCGTTGCATCTCGTGGCCTATTCACTCTGTTATATATTCCATTGATCTGTAATAATCATCAAAATCATTTCTTGTAGATTGGAGGTGCATACATTTTTTGTCTTCCCAATTAAATTTCTAGGAATTTGGTCCTCCAATATTTATAATCTGTATATGATAAATTATTTTTTCACATTCTTCCGACAAGGAGAACATTGGATAACATCCGAGTCCTTCAAAGTCTTCAAAATTTAAAATGATTATATTTTTTTTTCCCAGAAATCTTACTCTACTTTTTATCAGTAACTTTAGGAATTCAAAGAACTTTTTAGCTATGTTATTCCTTTGTAGTTGCTAAAAGTAACAAAACCCATTTTATATTTGTGTTTTAAAATGTGATTTTCCTTAACAAAAAAAAGAACAATTGCTCTCTCTTCCTCTCTCTCACTTTCAAGAATAACACAAGTACTTTTGTTTATGTATATTCGATTAATAATATTTTATGTTGAAAATTTTATCTTGCTTCAAAAATTCAGGCATCTTTCTCAAATCATGAGTGGTTGGACCCATCGATTCAGTTTGATGTCCCTTTAGTTGATGTTGACAAGGTATATCCACTTCTATTGTTCTATGATATTTTGCTATATTGTCAGTTTTTCAATAGACATTGTGAATTCTTTCTGGACTAAATCTTTGTTGTGCATATAAGTATGACAGTTTCTCATGCTCATTATACTTTCTAGCTATTTGCACCAATGCCAAGTTACAAGTTTGAATTCAAATGAGGCAGTGTTGGAATAATTTTGTTTTCAGCTACAATCATAGTATTAAGGCCAGTTGAGGAAATAAAAGATGATTTGGCTGGCACTAAAAGTTTTTCAGATCAAAAGGAAAGTGCTTGTTATTGCTTGAAGTTTTGGCTTTAGTTAAGGAGCTTTTACTTCTATTCATAATGGTCAAAACTTATTAGCAGATTGTGTCGAAATGTGCTGAATCGCTTGAAACTCATATGCTGGATGAAAGGGCAAGAGTTGCCGTATGATACAACGGTTTTGGATATTCTGATATGGGTATGGAGTGAATGCCTAAATTGTATTACACTTGGCTTATTACTAATTAACTTTTAGAAAGATCTAGGTAACAAATAGTCAAAGATACCTCAATCACAAACATATTAAGGTTATCAACAAATATATTTTTCTGTATTGAATGGTACAAGGTGTAGCTAAGTATAAATAGGATAACCCAATTAGAAAACATAAAGACAAAATCAACCATAAAATAGTGAGACAATAAGACAAGGAAACAATACTAAAACAAAGAATAAATAAAATATTTGAAACCAATAAAGTGTCTCCTGAAAACCAGATATAATCTGGTCTTTGTTCCGAACACTACCAACACTTCCCCTCAAACTGGTGAGTAGATGTCGCACATTCCCAGCTTGCATACCAAATTTTCAAAGGTAGCAACTGGAACTCCTTTGGTGAGAACATTAACTATCTGTTGATGACTTGTCGCGAAAGGGGTTGTGATTTGACCAATTTCAATTTTTTCTTTAATGAAGTGTCGGTCCACTTCAACATGTTTGGTACAGTCATGTTGAACGGGATTTTGAGCAATACTAATTGCGGCCTTATTGTCACAAAATACTTTCATTGGTAAGGCTAGTTCTAGTTTAAGTTCCTTTAGAAGCATTTAAATTCATGGAACCTCACATATCCCTTGAGCCATAGCCCTGTACTCGGCTTCTGCACTAGATCTAGCCATCACATTTTGTTTCTTGCTCTTTTAGGTAACTAGGTTTCCTCCTACAAAGGTACAATAGCCTAATGTAAATTTTTAATCTGTAACTGAACCAACCCAGTTTGCATCAGTGTAAACTTCCACCAAGAAGTGATCATTTTTCTTGAACAACCCCTTTCTCGGTGTAGCTTTTAGATATCTCAAAATTCTTTGGATAGCTTCCATATGACATTCCATTGGTGGGTGCATAAATTGGCTGACTACTCCCATCGAATATGCTATGTTTGGTCGTGTATGAGAGAGGTAGATTAGCTTCCCAACAAGTCTCTGGTATTTTCCTTTGTCAACAAGATTTCTTTCTTTATTAAGTCCCAAGCTATGATTCGGATCTATTGGGGTAGCTGCTGGTTCGCTTCCTAAAGTTCCTGCTTCTTTAAGCAAGTCAAGAACATATTTTCTTTGGGAGGCAAACATGTGGTTAGAGGTTTTTGCCGCTTCCATTACCAGAAAGTACCTGAGATTTCCAAGTCTTTTATTTCAAACTCTTTTTCCAGTTAAGTCTTCATTTCTTTTATTTCTTCAACATCGTTCCCAGTCACAATAATATCGTCAGCATAGACAATAAGTATGGTGATCTTCTTTTGTGTAGAGTGCTTGAAAAGTAGTGTATGATCTCCTTGACTCTGTGTAGAGCCATGTTTCTTCAAAAATTGAGAAAATCTTTCAAACCAAGCTCTTGGTGACTGTTTTAGGCCATACAAGGATTTCTTTAATCTACAGACTTTTTCTCTTCTTGAATCTTCAAATCCTGGGGGTAGATCCATGTAGACTTCCTCTTCAAGAATGCCATGAAGAAATGCATTCTTCATATCAAATTGACGTAGAGGCCAATTGAAATTAACAGTAAGAGAGAACAAAATTTTTATTAAGTTCATCTTGGCGACCGGGGTAAAAGTCTCTTGGTAATCTATTTCGTAGGTCTGGGTAAATCCCTTGGCTACCAGTCTTGCTTTATACCTCTCAATTGACCCATTAGCTTTGTATTTCACGGTGAAGATCCATTTGCATCCTACGATCCTCTTTCCTTTTGGCAGATCTACTACGTCCCAAGTTTCATTCTTTTGAAGAGCATTAATCTCCTCCTCTCCACTTCTCATCATTCCATGCTTCTACAACATTAGTGCAGATCTGTTTCGTGGAGAGTTGAGAAGTAAAAGCCTGAAATGAGGGGTTAAATCGATGATAGGATATAAAATTGGAGATGGGATGTTTAGTAGTACAAGATCTAATTCCCTTTTTGATAGCAATAGGAATATCCAAATCAGTATCAAATAATGGCCAAGAATTAGAGGGATTTTGTGCTATTCCTGACTTGGGGACCCTAGGTTGCTCAGTTTCTAACTCTAGAGTTGAAGATCTGGCGTGAGAGAAAGTCAAGTTGTGTACCTCTTGTTGTTCTTCTTCTTGAGTAAACTAGAGGACTCTTGTGTTGGACAACTTCTGTGTCCGTTTCTTCTTGATGAATTTGTGGCTTTGCTTGAGGAGTCTTTGGATTTGTGTCTGTGTCTAGTTGCTGGAATAACACAGGATCAACATACAGTAGGTCTTCTCTATCCCTAATCTCCCCCTGAAGATCGGCTGTAGGATTGTAGGCAAGGTTTTTGAAGAACTTTACATCCATGGTAACATAGTATTTCTGGGTAGGTGGATGAAAACACCTGAAGCCTTTTTTATTTTGGTGGGTAGCCTAGAAAAATGCATTTTAGAGCCCTAGGATCAAGCTTGGATCTTTCCCTAGGTGAGAGATGAACATAAGCAACTTACCCAAATATTTTCAAAGGGAATTGAACAAACTGGTATTCGAGGTGTGAGATTGGAGACATGTAAGTGGTGTTTTCATGTTAAGTGTTTTTGAGGGCATTCTGTTGATAAGATATGCGGCTGTAAGAATAGCATCACTCCAAAAACATTTAGGTACATTCCTAGTAAAGAATAAACTCCTAGCCACCTCAAGTATGTGTTTGTTCTTTCTTTCTGCTACCTTATTTTGTTGAGGAGTATCAACACAAGAAGACTGGTGTAAAATCCTATTTTTGTCCAAGTATTTTCCGAGATATTCATTAAAATATTCCCCTTGCGTTGTCAGATCTAAGTACTTGAATGTTTGATTGAAATTGATTTTTAATTATCATATGAAAGGTCTGAAAAATATTGGCTACTTCTGATTCTTTTCGAAGTAAATAGATCCAAGTTGTGCGAGTACAATCATCAATAAAGCTGATAAACCATCTAAAGCCAAACACAGATTGAATCCTAGAAGGACTCCAAACATCACTATGGACAATGGTGAAAGGAAAAGATGAAATTGTATTGATCATTGGAAATGGAACACGATGACTCTTAGAAAGCTCACAAAATTCACATTGAAAGATGGAAACATCTAAACCGTAAAACAAATCAGGATATAAGATCTTAAGGGATTAAAGGTTTAGGTGACTATATTGAAAATGTAAGAGCCATATCATTTTTTCTCTATCCTTACATGCTGTGTAAGCTTGAGTTGTCTCCTTCCTAGGTTAAAGGTGGTATAACCCTTTTCGCTCTTTACCACTGTCAATCTTCTTCCCCGATGTCAGATCCTGAAACACACAATGAGTAGGAAAGAATGTTACAGAACAATGTAGTGTTTTGGTAACTTTGCTAATTGACAACAAATTGCAAGATATTTTGGGGACATGGAGTACAGGAGAGAGAGGCATGTCATTGGTTATGAAAATAGAACCTTTTCCATGAATAGGAACAAACGACCCATCAACAACCTTAGCCTTATCCTTGCCAGAACATGGATCATAGGTTAGAAAATTGTAAGAATTACCCATCGTATGGTCTGTTGCATATGACTCTATCATCCAAGGCTTAGACACGCTGTTGAGAAGAACAGTAGGTGTTGTTCCTAACTGAGCAAAGTGACCAGCAGTATTCACAGCCTTGTTTGGGGAGTTTTGAAGGCCTAAATGACCTGATTGCCCTAGCAAATGGTAGAGAGCATCTGGCTGGTCTTTAGTGAAAGGTTTGTCAATATTTTGAACACTTCTTGCTTCAGTTCCAGCTTGGTACGCCATTCTCCCTCGTGGATGTGTGCCTTTGTCTCTATTTTAAGTTTTTCCATTCAGCTTCCAACATGTTTGCTTTGTCTGTCTGGGTTTATTACAGTAGTCACACCATCGAGAATCTGTTTCTCCCTTCTTGTTTCTGTTTTGGCTGCTACCGTCATACGGATTGAATTTTTTAAACTCAGATTTCAGGGCTGAGACATCAATCGAATGTTCAGCTGAGGTAGTTCTTGTGAGGATTGCCTTTTTATCTTCTTCATTATTAACGTACGAAAAACACTCTTCCAAGGAGGAAAAAGACTCTTTGCCATGAACACGACCACTCACTTCATCAAAGTTAGAATTATGACCGGCCAAGAATTTAAATACCCGATCTTGTTTCATCATTTTAGCTTGTTGTTTTGCGTCTTCAGGATCTTTAATTTGAAAGTTTTGATGGAGATCTAATTCCTGCCATAATTCTTGTAAGATATTGAAGTATTTTGTCACGGAGGAGCTGCTTTGTTTTGTGTTGTGAATCTTCTGTTTGAGCTCGAAAATTCTTATTGTGCTACCCTTCTTTGAATATGATCGAGTCACACTATCCCAAACTTGTTTGGCTGTAGAGTAGTATAAGCAAGTTTTTCTGATTGCTGGCTCCATTGAATTAGTCAGCCAAGTCATGATTTGGGAATTTTCTACTTCCCATGAATCATAAGATGGATCAATTTCTTGTGGTTCCTTGATGGTGCCCCGAAGATATCCCCATTTTTCCTCTGCTTTTGAAAAATAATTGGACTGATTGAGACCATGTCAAAAAAATTTTCCATTGAGTTTTTCTGTTGTAATCTAAAGGGTGGGATTTTCAAAATGAATAATGGGTTTGGTCATTGTTTGGGCAGGTTGTTTTGGGTCAGTCATATTTTAGAAGTAAAAAGAAAATCTGGAAAAGAATGGGACTAATATCAGAAAAAGAAATTAGCGGCAACTTTTTGGAAGAAAGAGAAAAAAATGCTTAGAAAAAAAATACTCTCTTTTGGGTCTCAAAACAGAGGAAAATAGAGCACTGTATTTCAGCTATGAAGGTTGAAAGAAAATGCAGGAAGAATGACCTGCACTGATACCAAATTTAAGTTATCAACAAAGTTTATTTTTCTGTATTGAATAGTACAAAGTGTAGCTGAATATATTAGGACAACCCAACTAGAAAACATAAAGACAAAATCAGCCATAAAATAGGGAGACAAGAAGACAAGGAAACAATACTAAAACAAGGAATAAATAAAATATTTGAAACCAATAATGTATCTTCTGAAGACTAGATATAATCTGGTCTTTGTCCCCAACACTACTAACAAAACAATTGACATTAAAAGAAAACCAAATTATGCCTTCCACTTGAGCTTCATTGAACTTTTTCATTTTTCCATTTTCTTCTTGTTCCTCTTCTTTTATTTTATTTTATTTTTTGTTTTTAATAATATTGTCTTCTGTTGTTTTACTTCATCTCTTAGTATTCAAATCCACATAGAATGCATAAACACAATAATATATAAATGCATTATTTTGGGGATTAATGCGTTGGATAATCATTTTACACAATTGGCTTGTCTTGTTGGGTGTGAAGCGGCTTCTTGGCCCATTGAGTATTTAGGATTACCACTGGGTGGAAATCCTCTTCAGTCGGATTTTATTGGGATTCGGTTTTGAATAAAATATCAAAAAGGTTGGTTGTGTGGAATAAGGCATGTTTTTTCTAAAGATGGTCGTTAGCTATTATTCAATTGGTATTGTCATCAGTCCGCTTATTTCTTGTCTTTCTTTCGAATACCATGTGGTGTACTGGAGAGATGGAAAGATTAATTAAGAATTTCTTATGGGAGGGTTATGATGGAGTTAACGTTGATCATTTGGTGGTTTTTGATGGGGAATGTCGACCTCAGGTGAAATGAGTAGGTGCTGCGTTGGAATGGGATCTTCATTTATTGAGGAATCCTAATGATTGGGAGATGGATCAGATTTCAGAATTGTTTACTGTACTGGAATTGGTTAGCTTATGTGAAAGTTGGAAGATAGGATGTTGGAATTGGTTAGCTATGTGAAAGTTGGAAGATAGGATGTTGGAATTGGTTAGCTTATGTGAAAGTTGGAAGATAGGATGTTGAAGTTGGAGACCTCAGGAGTCATCTCTTGTTCTGACTTCAGATGACTGGATTCATGATGTTTCAAGTTTTTCTGTCATAGGGAAGTTCTGTAGTCCATCAAAAAATAAGGCGTTCGGCTGGTTACTTACTCCGATGAAGGTGAATATTCCAATATTATGTAGAGAAAAAGACATTACTGATTCTTGTCTCCTTGGTGCTTATTGTTAAGAGGAATAACGAAACATTAGATCATGTGTTTTATGTTCTTTCTCTGTTAAGTTATGGATAGGAATTTTGGCAGAATTTAGGTGGGTGTCTGTCAGAATTTTTGTCCAAAAGGAGAAAGAAGCCGTGTAATTAGGCTATCTTGGCGATTTTCTGGACGATTTGGTGGGAAAGAAACACAAGAATCTTTGAAGAGTTGGAAGAATTTTTTGAGACATTCTGGGATAAGTTGGATTGTGGGTTGCTTTGTGGTTAGATAATGACAAGGACTAGGGGAATATAATGTTTTTTAATTTCCCAAGGGATTGATCCTTTCCTGTGTGTAATTTCTTTTGAGCACATTATGCCCCTCGTTGTAAATTGTACGTTGATTCACATTAATATAATATCATCTGAGTGGTTCGCATTAAATATTAGTATTTTGCTATTGGGAACTGTTGTTTCATTTCATCTACTAAAAATTTTGTTTTATTCTTCTCTCGATCCCTTTCTCCTTCTTTTTTTCCCCTAATAAGATTGTTTTCTTATTTTGTTGTCTTCTCAGGTTCGTTGTATTATAAGGAATATAGTCAGAGATTGGGCGGCAGAAGTACTGTATCAGTTCTCATTGCTTGCTAGATTCTAATTTATTCTTTTCAAATCAAAGCTTACTTGTTCCTTCTACAATTATATCTAATACAGGGACAGAAAGAACGTGATCAATGCTACAAGCCTATCCTTGAAGAGCTTGATGTCCTATTCCCTAATCGTTTGAAGGAAAGGTACATTTATTTCTGGTGTCGTTTTTTATACCCTCATGTCCTAGTCCCTAATTGTTTGAAGGAAAGGTACATTTATTTCTGTTGTCGTTTTTAATACCCTTCATGTCCTAGTCCCTAATTGTTTGAAGGAAAGGTACCTTTATTTCTGTTGTCTTTTTAATACCCTTATGGTTTCTTAATATGCTGGTACGCACTCTTGATAATTGCTTCTTATTGTGTTGAAAATTCTGATAGTGGAGTTGTGTTTAATCTTGCAAGTACTGTAAATATCTAATATGTTTTGACAGCCCTCCTGCCTGTTTAGTTCCTGGTGCTGGACTTGGACGGCTAGCTTTAGAGATCTCGCGTTTAGGTATGCATAAGACATCAACTTGCCATAGGTTCTACCGTCCTGTATAATCCTATTCAGTGCCTACTGTTTCTCGAATGATTAAACAGGTTTCATAAGCCAGGGAAATGAATTTTCATACTACATGATGATATGCTCAAGTTTTATTCTTAATCAGTAAGAATCTCTTGACACTCAGAGCTAAATGATTTTTCAGACGATGAGGTATCTTTTATGTGCTTCTATATCATTGACTAAAAGGTTTTGCTTGGTGTAATTAGTACTGAAGCTGCTGGGGAGTGGAAAATTTATCCCTGGATCCACAGCAATTGTAATTCATTTTCAGACAGTGACCAACTTCGCCCTGTTTCATTACCAGATATCCATCCAGCTAGGTATTCTTACTGTTGTACGGTTATTTAATATATGATGTCTGCCTTCTAATAGTGGACTCATTTTTCTTTCGTTTTTAAAAAATCTAGTGAAATATAAAAATCTAGAGTTGCCTATTGATGCATCCAGTTAGTTTCTGATTACTTCGTTTAGAGAAAAAAATTCCATGTAAGTTAAAAATAATCATCCTGAATCTGGGTTTGTTACATCTTTGAAAGTTGACTCCAGAGGTGTTTGAAAGAGTGACTACTGGTCACTTGACTCCTCTTACATATTCTTCAATATCATCAGCATGTTTTTTTGTTGCACAGAAAATATATTTAAAAACTCGGTTTTTTTGTTTCCTTGAACCGTTGCACTGGACCCATAATGAACTTCTTGTGAAACGCAAATAACTAGATCTTCGTCTTACCTAAATGATAGAAACCAATTTTTTAACATGATTGTTAAATTTGCTAAAGAAGGTTCTTCCAGAAAGTTAATGCTTGTATTACAAAGCTAATTTCTTTGTGAAACAGTCTTCTTGTTACATAGTAGTAACACTTTCTTTTATATTTGGACTGCATTGTTTCATCATTTTGTTCTTTCATTCTTCTTATTGAAAAGAAGTATTTCTATTTGAACATATGATCCACATCCTTACTTTGGAAGCAGTGCAGAGATTACTGAAGGATTTTCTATGTGTGGTGGTGACTTTGTTGAAGTTTACAGTGATCCCAGCCAAGCTGGTATGTGTTATATTATCTGTGCATGCTTTTATGTCTATACATAGTATTAATGCGAGGAATAAATCAGACTTTTAAGACTAAATATTTGCCACCTGCTAATGGTATATTCTTGCTGGTTTATTGCTTTTAAGAATTTTTTTTAGTCACTTGTTTGTCTAAATGGGGAAATTAATTTGGATGTACCATCATGTTAGAATGCATCACCTGACAGTTGCTAAAACATGGCTGTTTCAAATTGTTGAGATCATAATATAGTTTCTATAAGTACTGAAACCAAGCCAAATGAAGTGGATGTGATAGTCAGTTCGTCTGCGTCTTCCTTTATGCTCTGGCATAATAAATTAAGTCATGTTTCCATTCATAGGCTTAGGTTTATCGTGTCTAGTGGTAAGTTGGATCGATTAAGTCCTAACTTTCAAAGTAACATGACTAGCAACTACCGATTTGCATAATCAAAACCTTGGAGCATTCTTGGTGACCAATTACGCAAAGGATGAAGATTTTTTCTTCTTTCATCATATATATCCACCGAGTGATTGGTTGGCGATGTGTAGTATGGAATCCGGAAAATAAAATGAAGTTCGCGCAGTGATTCATCAAATACAAGTTTTAAGCATTCCTGCTTTTATGTTAATTATTTTATGGTTTTGTCCCCTAGTAGACCATGGGTAAGTAGACAATTAAACTTGTATTTTTTGCTTTTCTACTGGTGATAGTTACCTTGAAATTTTGCTAGTTTGATGAAACAAGTATACCTATCCACTAGTGCAGTTATACTGAATCCTACCATGTTTCCTTTGATCATGGAGAGTAACTATGGGCCTTGCAGGTGTTTGGGATGTGGTTGTGACTTGTTTCTTTATTGATACTGCGCACAACATTGTTGAATACATTGAAATCATATCAAAAATCCTGAAAGACGGTGGAGTAAGTTCTTGGTCGCTTGAATGACATTTTCATTTTCTTCATTTTTCCACGTAACTTATAGCCTATTTAACTTGAGTGGATGGCAGGTTTGGATAAATTTAGGTCCCCTACTATATCACTTTGCAGATATGTATGGTCAAGAAGATGTAAGCTTCTCTTTTGCTAAGTGCATCCTGTTCCACACTTTACTAAACTAGAATTTTGTCTAAGTTCCTCTTATTGTTAGGAAATGTCCATTGAATTGAGTTTGGAAGATGTGAAGAGGGTTGCTTTGCATTATGGATTCCAGTTTGAGGTAAAGTTTGTCCTTATACATTCTGTTCGTCTGAGTAGTTTTCCTCGACTATTGAGTATGTAAATTCGACTTGTTTCTTTTTACAGAAGGAAAAGACTATAGAGACAACCTACACTACAAATTATAGATCAATGATGCAAGTAAGCTTCGATTTTCTTCTTCCTTTATTCTCCATTCATCGCAGTAAAAATTCAAACGTTGAACACCATGCTAGTTTTAAATGTGCATTTACAGTATGATATGATCTGGCGTTAATAGTATATGAAACAGTCAGATGAGGGGAAATAATAATTGTTTAAATGAGCTCGAAAGTAGTCAAGTTTAGGCCAAAGCTTTTCGGAACTCGGAATGTTATCTTTGCGATTTTACTCTTACTAAAATGGATGCAGACAAAGGCTGATTTAAGTCTAAATGTGCAAGTTGGTTTATATACAACTTATTTTTGTGTGCCAGTGCGCATGTGATTCTAGGAATAGGAATTGGGTAATCAAAAGCAATTGAACTACATGAATCTCTTTTGAAGTTTTTATCTTCTTTGCAGAATCGGTACTTCGCTGCATTTTGGACAGCCAGAAAGAAATCTCCGGCGGCTGGAGAACATGCTCGTGAATAACATGCTCATGAATAACTTGCTTATGAATAAGTTATTGCCAATCGTCACCTGGCTTAAATCAATTTCCTTATTGAGGTTTTATTTGTGATAATAATCCCATTGAAATATAACCAATGGTGTTCGTGTTGAGATACAAATATGGTTATTCTTTCACAGTTGGATTATGTGAATTAACAATGTTTTAATTATTTGTTGACCCCCTTGGCAGATTGAAAGGCTTTTTTTTGGGCTTTCAGAAAATGGAAGAGGGGGAAAAAAAAAAAAAAAGATAGAAAAAGAAACGACCTTTTGGAGTTTTATTNTATATATATATATATATATAATATTCTTTATTGATTTCGCTATGATGGAGACCTGTTTCTATATATGTAGATTGATCTTTTTGAAATGTTGGGCATCATTGAATTCAGACCTTTCATCAAATCGAGCCAAATTCCAATGCATTTTATCATGTAAATTTTGGGCCTCGGGGACCCCATTGATAAAGTTGCACATAGTATAAGTTGGATTCCAACAAAATATTGCTTGAATTAATTTTGCTAAAAATGAACTGTACGGCAAATAAAATTTGATTGAACTATTTTCACAAACTTTTTGCCATTGGAAAGATTCGACTAGTGTCTTTTTTTTGTTTAAAAAAGAAAAAGATTCTGCGTACTTTTTAAAATCGAAACCAGCAATTTCTTTTTCTTTTTTTTCTCCTATGTAAAAAAGAATCTTTTTCACATAGGACAAATTTAACAAGTCCCCTGTTATTTATTCTCAACCAATTCTAAGAAGTTCAGCGTAAATATTGGATATAAGAAATTTTTTTTGCACGAATTAGCCATTGGAGGTCTTTTTTTTTCTTCACAATTTTGAAAAATTAAATCTTGTAAGACTAAGTTAAGCTGTATCTAGCTGGAATTCAGCCTCGTTTACGGAATTAATCAACACAGATTACTTATTTTTCACTCGAGGACCATTAGCCAAAGATATTTTTATTTATGTTTTAATTGCATTTCTATATTGATTTAATTATTATTATGAAGACTTGGGCATAAGCGTGAGCTTTGATTTTGATTGTGAACCAAATTACAAGTAATATGTTCGATATTATTTTATATTTCGAGTTTACAAGCAATGTCTTTACATATATATATATATATATATACATTTTGTTTTTTCTCCCATTTATTTATTTAGCTAAATTTAATCCGAAAATCAGTCGACTGGACGCGGTGACGTTTTGGTGTTGTCCATCTTGAAGCTGAAAGAAATGGTGATTTCATTTTCTCAACTCAGAGACGTGTCCGCATCTGATTGGATTCAGACAAGAACCGGATCCGTTCTGCGCCTAGGAATATCCAACTCCTCATAAATACTTTTATAATACAGTTGGAAATGGACGTATGATTTTCCGCCACGTCACGGTTCCTTCCCTCACATATAATTACAGCCTCCAAATTAAAAAATGAAAAAAAATTAACAAAATATTAATTAAAAAAAAAAAAAAACTCTCTTTCTCTCTCCTCGAAGCGGGAGGGAGCACGTGCCCGAAATGCAAAAGTCTTTGTTGTTGTTCAATATGTGTGTAGTGCAATTGTAAATGACCTAACCCCAATGCCAATAAATCATTAAACATTTGCATTATACAGCCCACCCAGCCAGGCAGGCAGGCAGCCTTCTCTCTCTCTCTCTCTCTCTCTTCTCTCTCTCTCTCTCTTCTGGAGAAGAGAAGAGAGGTTAGTCATCCTTCTGATTTCCCCAAACGGACCCTTTAAGCCCCTCCAATTTACCTTTTCTGCCATTCACTTCCGTACTCGACTACCTCTGAGCTTTCTTTTCTCTCTTTCTCGAGGTTGCCGGAAAGCCCTAAGGGGAAGTGGAAGCCGCTTTAGGATTTGGATTGGTGTTTTCATTGGGATATGCCTATGGGGGAGACGAGTTAAGTCTTTGGGGGGGGTGTTTTGTTTCTAGTTATCGTTTTCTTTTCTTTTTCTTTTTCTTTTTATCTGTTTTGTCTGAGCTGAGGATTCTAGGGTTTTGGAGACTTAAGGTTTGTAAATATGGAGAGATCTGATGGCATAGATTTTAGAGACTCCTTTGACAATTCATCCAGTAAGCTCTCTCTCTCTCTCTCTCTCTCTATCACTCTCTTTCACCTTCGAGATCTCTATCTTTGGCTTTCTCCTTCTTCGGTTCTGAATTTTTTTGTTTAGTTGAAGGAGTGCGTTTTGGATTTTGGGGAAGAGGGTAGAGAAGAAAATTGTGAATTTCTTTCATTTCTTTTGTTAATTTGATTCATCTTTTTCTTTTTTTTTTTTTTGAATTCTCTCACTCACCAATATTGGGGGTTTCTTTGGTTGTTGATTTCTGGGCAATTCTCTTAACTTGATATGCTAATTGTTAATTTATTTTCGGTTATGTAGTTTTTGGAGTAATGGATTTGTGTGAGACACTTTGTCTTGAGGGTACTACCGATTTGGTTGTGTATTATTTGAACAGTTGTAGCGTTCTAAACATTTTGGTTTTAGAAAATAATAGATCAATTCGGTTGATATAGCTGATCTGAAGTCTTTTTTATTTGGGTTGAGTATCCCTAATTCTCACATCGACTGGTTTGTAAAGCGCAATTACGTAAGTAGTGGAAGATTCTTGAATTGGAATGTGATTGGGAATGGTGTCTGGGAATTGCCCTGCCAGTCTAGATGAATAGTTAGGAAGATTTTTTTTACCCCCCCCTCAAGGTTGTGTAATGTATACTATCTATTGTGTTCATGATTTGATTGCAATTTCGTGACCTTTTTGTAGTTTCAAAGTGTAGAATGTTGAGGTGTTGGTTATTGAAGCTGAAGCGTTTTCTTATTGTCACACAGATAATGCACTCTTTGATGCGTCACGATATGAATTTTTTGGTCAAAATGTTGTTGACGAAGTTGAGCTGGGAGGCTTGGAGGAAGAAAAGGATGACAACACGCCTTTCGGATCTGCTGATAACGAGTACCATTTGTTCGAGAGAGAAGAGGTAGATAATTGCTATTCTTATGAGGGATCATTAAGCCATATTTGCAACTATCCATATATAATAAGTTTGCACTACTTTTTGTTGTCCTTACATGCATTATGTGATCTGTTTTTGAGTTATTCTTGTACTGAAATTACGTGGCATCAAATCTCAAATTTTATAATTATTTCAACAAGCTACAATCATCAAGAATTCGTGCATGCATCTTGCCTGGCAGTTTTCCTTTGAAGTGCCTGAGTATGTTGGTGGATTCATCTTAATTTTGTTTCTCCAGTTTAACTTAAAAAAAGAAAGGAAAAGAAAAAGAAGAGAAATTTAGTGAATTTCAAAGGTTAATGAGAATATCTTATGGATGAACATTCTCACAGTATGCCATTATTTCCTCCACTATATTGATTGTGCATTCAACTTGATTCACTAGTTTGGGGATCTAATACCATGTTGCTCTAAAATAGTGGGAAAGCTACTTACATAGGCTGAAATCTAATTTCTACTCAAGTTATCAGTAGTTTGTATCGTGTCAACTGCCGGTCCAATGTTGATATATTAGATCCAGTGGTGCTTTACATCCTATTGATAACTTTCATCCTAGTAAAATATTGAAGAGGTCTTGCTCCTTTACAGAATGTGCACAGGAGAAATGAACTCTTACTGATGTTTCCAGTTGATGGTTGTTACTAGTTTCATTTGAGAACTATGATGTTGCTCTCTATTCAGTGATATGAGATTATTATTTACTTTTTTGATCTCCATTTATAGTAATAGTGCTGTTTATCAGCTTGTTCTCATTGTTTATTTACTGTTCTCAGAGTGCTGGTTTGGGATCCTTATCTGATATGGATGATTTGGCAAGTACTTTCGCAAAGGTCAGCTTTGTTGATTTTTATGGAAATTAGGCCATCGATGAATTTAACATTATAACAGTGTTACTTTAGAGTCCTAAAAGTCAATTCCTATTATTTAAATTAAATTTTCCTAATTTCAAGTGTCCAATACAAATTTATTGGAATTTTCAACGTTTTAAAATTGCGACTTTTCTATGTCATGCAGTTGAACAAAGTTGTAACGGGACCAAGACACCCAGGAGTTATTGGTGATAGAGGTTCTGGATCTTTTTCACGCGAAAGTAAGTAGTTTGTTTGATCTCTCTCATTGTTGGTGGTTGTCCCGTTTATTTTTCCTACTATAAACTTGCGAGAGCATTTTTTCCCCTTTTTTGGTTGATCCTTTGTTGATTGATGAGGTGTTTGACTTTTAATGTGTTCCTAGATGGATACGATGGATACTTGATCCTTGTACTGATTTGTGACTTTTGATCATTATATTAGTAAATTCTATTTGGTAATTTACATTTTCTTAGCAATATGTAATGCTGTTGTGTAGTGTGCATTTATTGTGTTTTCTGTGTTTCAAAACTTAAAATTGGCTGTGTGAAGGTAAACATATAATTTGGTAGTTGTTAATGTGAAACTAATGTGCTTGGAGTCAACTTTTATTATTATGTTTTTCTTCTTTTTGGTGGGTTGAATGAAAGTTTGCTGATTTAATTTGAATCCCAATTAGCTGCTAAATTATGTTGCCTCTGACTGGGACAAACAATGTGTTTTGGCCTGCCAATGAGGATGGTGCCTCCTATTTTCTGGCTCTGTATTAAACGAAACATTGTCTTAATTTGTTTCCTTGTGATTTTTTTTTTTTTGATGTTTTAGAGTCTAAGCATCATTGACTGCATGTAGTGCTCCTCTTCTATTTACTCCTTTTAACATTCGACAAATTAGATTTAGCTAAGCACTGAAGCAATTCTATTGGTGTTCGTTGCACTGTCTTGGATAGGAGAATTGATTGCATACTTTGCTGTTTATATTTTGTTTTATGCCCTTCAAGTCTTATTTAATTTTTGCTTTACCTTAGGTTCATCTGCTGCTGATTGGGTGCAAGATGGAGACTTTAGTAACTGGTTGGATCAGCAGCAGATGATATTTGATACTGAAAGTGCACAGGAAGGGAAGAGATGGTCATCGCAGCCACAATCTTCTCATCGTTTTGGAGAATCAAAACCTTTGTACAGAACATCCTCATACCCCCAACAACCCTTGCAGCATCACCTTAGTGAACCAATTATGGTACCCAAATCAGCTTATACATCTTTCCCTCCCCCTGGAAGCAGGTCTCAACAAGCTTCACCCCACCACCCAAATCATTCGTCTCTTCCTAGTGCATCCCAATTGCCCTTCTCTGCACCAAACCTATCTCACCTAGCTAACCCTAGCATTCATTTGGTTGGTTTGCCTCATGGGCTGCATTATGGAGGAAACATGTCTCAGTTTGCCAGTCCTGGCCTTTCTTTGAATAGCAGGCCTCAAAATCATTGGGTCAGCCATGCTGGAATATTGCACGGGGATGATTCCAGTCTTCTAAACAATATATTGCAACAACAGCTTTCTCATCAAAATGGGCTCTTGTCCCCACATTTGCTGTCACCACAGCAGCTGCAGCAGCAGAGAGTGCATCATTCGGTTCAACCGTCCTTGGCCCATTTTGCAGCACTGCAGTCCCAACTTTATAATACTCATCCATCTCCCTCTCATAGAGCAATGCTTGGATTGCCCGACATAAGAGAGCAAAGACCCAAACACAGAGGCAACAAAAATTTGCGTTTTTCGCACCAGGGGTCTGATATTGGTAGTCAGAAAAGTGACAGTGGGAGGTTGCAATTCAGATCAAAATACATGACATCCGAGGAGATTGAAAGTATTCTTAAGATGCAACATGCTGCCACACATAGCAATGACCCATATATAGATGATTACTACCACCAGGCAAGTCTTGCTAAAAGGGCCTCTGGGTCAAGGTCAAAACATCCTTTCTGCCCATCTCACCTGAGGGAGCTCCCTTCTCGAGCACGTAACAGCTCCGATCAGCATTCTCTTTTTTCTGCTGATGCTCTTGGGAGAATGCCTCTCTCTTCCATACGCAGGCCTCATTCCCTTCTTGAAGTTGATCCTCCATCTACTGGTTCCGGTGATGGCAGTTCTGAGCAGGCTTCTGAGAGGCCTTTGGAACAGGAACCAATGCTTGCCGCTAGAATAACTGTTGAAGATGGACTTTGTCTTCTTCTTGACATTGATGATATTGATCGGCTCCTACAGTTTGGTCAGTCACAAGATGGAGGTGTACAACTCAGGCGTAGGCGGCAAGTCCTGCTAGATGGGCTGGCAGCTTCAATTCAGCTTGTTGACCCACTTGGTAAAAACAGCCACGCTGTGGGGTTAGCTCCAAAGGATGACCTTGTGTTCCTACGTTTAGTCTCTCTTCCAAAGGGTCGAAAACTCCTTTCTAGGTTTCTTCAACTACTTTTCCCTGGTAGTGAGCTTGCCCGGATTGTTTGTATGGCTATATTCCGCCATTTGAGGTTTTTGTTTGGTGGCCTTCCATCTGATCAAGGAGCAGCTGACACAACTACTAATCTTTCCAAGACAGTTTCTGCATGCGTGACTGGCATGGATCTTCGTGCACTAAGTGCTTGTCTTGTTGCAGTAGTTTGCTCCACAGAGCAGCCACCACTCCGCCCTCTTGGAAGCCCTGCTGGGGATGGGGCCACGGTCATTTTGAAGTCTGTTCTGGAAAGGGCAACTGCACTTCTGACTGATCCACATGCCGCTGGAAACTGTAGTATGCCCAATCGTGCGCTCTGGCAGGCTTCCTTTGATGAGTTTTTTGGTCTTCTTACCAAGTATTGCCTGAGTAAATATGAAACTATAGTGCAATCAATATATTCGCAGACTCAGCCAAACACAGAGGTTATTAGTCCAGAGGCAGCAAAAGCAATACACCGTGAAATGCCGGTGGAGCTTCTACGGGCCAGTCTTCCTCACACGGATGAGCATCAACGGAAACTTCTATCAGATTTTGCACAGCGATCCATGCCCATCACTGGATTCAACACACATGGGAGTAGTGGTGGTCAGTTGAACTCTGAGTCAGTGAGGGGTTAACGTGACGGAAACTGCTTGTAATTTGAATGGTGTCAACGCAGTGCAAAGGGTGGCACTCCTTCAGAGGCTTTCACAATGTGAATCTGCCAAAAGTGGAACGTGGCAGCATTGGAGTGCAATAGGTATGCTCCTATTTTTGGAGTTATTTCAATGCTTTGGCCTTTTATCTTTTCTTTAGATATTTTCTTTGCTTAAGAAGGAAAACCAAACAAGAAAACTGTAATTGTCGTTTTAATGAATTTATAGTGAGATGCGTAAATGTGTATTATGATGATGGAAACAGCTGATGGGGAGTTTGAGACTGGAAGATAGATGGGTTCTTCTGGGGAGCTTTATTTTGGTGCTCTGTGTTGAACTCCAGCCAAAACTGGAAGCATAGAGGATAGTACATGTACAGGGTAGTTTTACAGAACCTTCAAAACTCCTTTTGTTCCTGCTGCTAATTTTCGAAGGCGTTTATTATTTGTCTGGGAAAGAGGGTACAATCATGTATCTTTCTGAATGGGCTAACATCTCTATCACACACACGCACGCGCACGTGCACAATTTTGTTTCTACTCTCTCTCTGTCGTGCGCTCTCACACACATGTACACGCACAATTTTGTTACGTAGTAGTGTGCTGTCTTACCAATTTAATTGGCAAGATGAATAGTAGTAAGGGTGACAAATCCTTGTGGTTTTATCAGAGTCGGATTCTCACTCCTGTTCTTCCTCTGTTTAGTTCCCCGTTTACAACTCTTGTATTCAGAGTAGTTGTTTGTATATGTATATACGTATTTGTCATTTGCTTATATTTATTTTTCTTTTTTTATGGGAAAAAAATCTGTTATTAACAAAGAAAGTAGAAGCCTTTGCAATAATAGATTCTATTGGAGAATTCAAGTCCATAATGTTGTCTTCCATTTTATCTTCCACTCTCAAAACACCTGTCAAACTCCCATCTTCTTCCTTATCTTTCACTTTCAAAACAAATTTATGAAACAAATATAGCTAAATTATGTATGGTGATCGTAATTAACCACGATACCAAAAGAAAGAAAATAAGCAGATGTGTTAGAATGGGTGAAAAAATTCCATTGAAGACAATGGGCATGATTTGGCTTCTTCTTTATTTGGAGTGAATGACGAAAGCTCCATGAACAGTATAGGAGCTTCTAAATAGATGTTTTCTTTGTTCCGTTGCAAATCTTGGGATAATATTGTTTTCGAGTATGCATATTTTATTGTCGAAAATACAAGGCCTAAATTCCTAAAAAAAAAAAATAAAAGAAGAGGAGAAAATAGAAGGCCTCAATATTAGAAAATCAAGCGATATTAGGTTGTGCCGTCTGTCTCTTGAAGATTAAAACATCAAGCGATATGCTTTGACTTACCAACTTGCCTAACTAATGGGTAGTGATCAGAACCACAAATTTATACACTCCATTTCTTCTAGGGGGCTGTATATGTGGCTTAATTTGTTACAAATATTAAATAATAATCAATCTACCTATTAAACCGTCGTTATTTTCTGAATAAAAAATCTATTATAAATTCATATATTATGATATTTTATCTCAACATTTCCGTCGGTATAAACAACAAAACAACATATCCCTGTCCGTTCTTACTGGCACAACGCCACGAAAGACCAAGTAAGGGTGCTTAATAACTAAAAGAAGTTTTATACAAACCTATATATATACTAGTTTGAGAACGTGCCCAAGGCATGCGCTCAATGTTTCTCCTACATCAAATTCCTTCTAAAGTTAAAATGTCAACATATACGAAGTGACGAGAATTGAAGCAGAATCCTAAACCTTCTAAACCTTTATTTGGATGTGAAAGCCTGAATTAGTTTTTGTTCCAACAAAAGTTTGGCATATGTTCCTACGGATTATACAGAATTATGAATTAAATATTCGATAGCTAGTCATGCTGCAAGCCATCCACAAAAGTCCTTTTAACATAATTCTAAGATGTCTTGTCCATTTTTTTTTATCAGTAATCCTAAAAATTGATTCTCTTCTAGTATATGAAGGAACACGAAACCTCTATTTACATTAAACACAAACCACAAACCAGATATTTAGAGGCAAAACTCGTATCATAGCTCACAATTATTCATCAATTCCTCTGCTTTGTTCATTCTAGCAAGATTTCACTATTTGTAAATGATATTACAAAAGATTAGATCCACCTTTGGTATAAGAAAAAGGAGAATAAAACAGAAACAAATACATGAGCATATACTTGAACAACAATCGTTTAGATCTCATAAAAGCATGCAAAAAGGAGATCAATGGAGTTCCAGCTCTTGAAGTTGCTAGAGTTGGGTGCTTCGATCTTCTATATAAGTGCATTTCACAACAACTTTGCAGATTTTGAAGATACATATAAATCAAGCTACAACCACAGTATAGGCATTAAGTGTTATGGTAATAACACAGTAGAACTTAGCAATATCTCAAAAGTAGCAGGCCCACAAATGTTCATCTCATTTGCAAGCGGCACTCTTGAAGGTATTACTTCAGAAGGGCCTTTCTGAGAAACAATTACATAATGAAGAGCACTATGGCATTCCTAGCCACATTTTCTATTAAGTCAACACACAATTTTTTTCTTTAAGGAAGTTCTTACTCTTGAATTCCATCTTTCCTAAATTGAAAACATTATAGACAAATATGCACGCTCCTAGATACCAATATATAACAAATCACCTGTTTATTTTATTTAGGTGTTAAAAAAGTCCGAAAAAATTTCTCGGGGAAAGTGACAGTGTCGAGAACAAAAGTCATAGTTAAACTGTACAGTAATTACAACTCAAACTTAAGTTAAACATGTAAACAAATCCATTCATTAGAGGAAATAGAAAATCTATTTGATATAGGCTCTTACGAGGTCATATTTTAAAACAAGGCAGAAAGGAATAGAGAAGATCAGATAGTATACATTGCAAGGGAAAAAAAAAAACAAAAGAAAAGGTAAAATTGGACTTAGAATGATGGAAATTAATCATCTCCTCTCTGCCATTTGATCTCTAATATTTGGGATCTCCCTTATTCCCACACGAGCAAATACGAATCATAAAACAAAGGAGTAATGAAGAAAGAGAGAAGGTAATGGTACTTTTTCTCAAAATAACTCACGTAATGAACTCCACCACTAAATTGTAGATCACATAGGAAATTATGCATCCATCAATCTCAAGGTCAATGACTCGAGAACAAAAAGAAAAAAAATAAAAATAAAACATTAAAAAAAATGTAGATCAAATTAGCAAACCAAAAAACACAAAAGGTAAAGCTTTGGCCTTTGGATATAAGAGCCACTGACCCACAAGATATATCAAAAGAGAAAATAAATCTACAAGTTACTTTATTTGCCATTTTCAAAAGCCAGTGCACCAGATTATGATAGGCAGCTGTTCGGTTGAAACATTAAGCAAATCTTTTTACTCTCTAATAACCACAACCATGTCCGTGAGTATAATGCATATAGTTACCTATTTTGATGCAGGCATTCATATTCCCAAGAAGCATCACAAACCAAAATCTCATCAAATATTGAATTACTGAACTTTAGAAAAAAAAAATTCTAAATAAATAGATAATAAAAAAACTCAACCAATAGGTAGCAGAAGAATTACAAGTACTTCATCCATAGTGGTTGGACCAATTAAATCACTCGAGCATTTATACTCTGCCTAAATCACCAAGGGTATATCATTTCCAAGATCAGTTGAATTCCACTTAAAATGAGAAACTACATTCTCCGGTATTGTAGAGACCGCATTAACACCCAGAATTTTTAAAAAAAAATGATCTCAGATTCTTTAGAATCATTATTAGTAGATCAGGTACATCAAAGCAAAATAACAAATAATCTCCTAGAAATAAAGTAAACTATGGGGATAAGAGTCCTCTTAAGAACAAAAAAATGAAAAGACAAAACAAAAAAAAAAATCTCGCAATATATAGTGTGTGCTTAACTTGTAGTCATATAGTATGAATGGTTTCCATTAAAAAGCCATTTTAAGCTAATAAAAGCGATTCTAGAATTCTATCAAACTGTTTAGGAGTACTGAACCTCCATCCACTTTACAATTACATACTCAAGCTTATGAAACATTAAATGTAAATAACAATCATATTAAAAGGAATTACTTGAATAATTTTGCAGAGAAAGAAGACTAATTTTGAGCTTAGCAATAAAAGCCACAAACACCAAGAGCACTCAAGACCATAGAAGATAATGAATATATATATATATATATATAATTTGGCAACTAATTGGAAAAAAAAATAAAAATAAAATTAAATCCAAGCTTCATCTCATAGTAGGTTTAGGATTACCTCACCTAGTTATGGACCAAAGCCTGCAAGAAATGAACCCCCCCAACCCAACCCCCACCCCTACCCGGTGACAAAAAATGGATGAAAGTAACAGGGGAAAAAAAAAAGGAGACAAACAAAATTAACAATCATAATAAATAAACAAAATATTTTAGAACAAGGAAGAAATGCATAGAACAGATCAGATAGTATACAGGGATGAAAAAAAAGTGGGGGAGGGATCAAAATTGGTCTTAAAAAAGTAGGAATTAATCGTCTACTCTCTACCGTTTGAGCTCAAAAAAACAGAGGAAGCCCTGAAGAAGGAGGGGAGGCAAATGACATGTTCTTTTCTTCAAAACGACATAGGTAATGAACTCCACCAAATCGTAGAAATTAAATACCAATTTCAGAATTTGTATTTAATAAATAAATACTAATTATATGAAAATAATGTGGTTTTCTCCTTGTAGATCGCGCTTATATATCTTAATAAATTCCATAATTTATGGGCTTCTGTATAGAACGCGGGTGAGATACATCTTTGCGTTTGTGACACAAAGTAACACAATGCATTGCATATACATTTTTTGTGACGCAAAGTAGCGGAGCTTTAGCCTTTGAAGTGGTCACCTCACAAAGTCCCATGATATGGTAAAACATCAGAAAATTAAAACATCAAACACTATTTACCCGAATAAAAAAACACAATTTTCTCTTTTATAATTTTTCTTTGAAAAGTTGCTTTGAAATGTCTTTATATATATAACTTTTTGTTTTTGTAAGACAACTAACTTTATTTGTTTATTCATTTATTTTATTTTTCTTGAAAGGAACCAAGTCAACTAACCTTGTTGAGCATGCATAGACGTGTATATATCTCATTTATACGATTAATTCCCTCAGTTTAAACGGACCACAGCTTATAAGACCAGGACTGAGTCCAAGCCTGCCTCTTTCTTTCTCACTTTCATGGTAGTTATTTTCTCTGATTTCTCTACTTTTCAGGTTTATTTGGTGCTCTTTATTTTCATTCTTGCCCGCCTTTCTCTCCCGCCAAACACACTTTCTCATCAATCAGTCACTTTTCCAATTTCAGATTCTTCTAAATATTCATTTCAATTCATATCGGACCTTTAAGGTTGTGTTTCAATCCTATTTTCAGGTACTTTCTCATTAAAATATGAATCTCTTTCTGTTTTTTATTTTTTATTTTATTATGTTACTGTAGTTTTTAGTTTTGATCAAAATCATTGTGATCATCAATCTGTTGTGTCATGTTGAAATTTTCTCTGTTCCAAAATGATCACTTTCTGTTTGTATATTTCATTTTGTTCTAAAGTTTTCTTTCTTGTAATTGGCCTTATTGACTTTTGAGTGGTTATTAATCATAGTGGGATATGGAGGATTGGAAAGTCTTGAATTTTAGTTTTGATGATTCTTTGATATGTTCAGCTTCTTAGATTGTTTTCTCCTTGTCACTGAGGTAAATTTATATTTATATACATTTAGTAATTAAATAATTGTATCTCTAAATGGTTTGCAGCCTATAAGATAGCATTACCCTCTAATTTTCCTAAAGTATTTTCCCTTTAGCCATACAAGAAACAGCAAATAAAACAAACCCATTAATCTAAAGATGGCAGAGACTTGAGTTAAAGTTTTATTTTTTGCAGGCATGGATTTTGCAGAGACAAAAAGGAAGAGCAATTTTTCTGTCAGGATCTTTTTGGCTGCTGCTTTTCTAATTAGTCTTTGCGTTTTTTCGTTCAGGCAGTCACCACTTTTTAGGTCCCCTAACTTGGTATGTTCATGATTTTCTATGCAATCCGAGATTAGTCATAACTCTAGACATTCTTATTTGAATTTAGACCAAAAAATCTTACTTTATAGTAAGAAGGGTAATTAGGAGCCAACCCCTTAAAACTTTATTATGGGGACTCTGATCCTCAAATTAACATACTTAATATCGAGTCCTAAAACTTTGATCAAGTTTTGAATTAATACTCTTAATAAAAAAAACATGTCAATTTTTGGACTCAGGTAAAGATTTCATTCATCTGAACATAATTTTCCGTTACATTTGTTTAATCTAAGGCTTTCTTATGTGTCCAGTTCTCTCAACGAGAAACAGGGGTAACACACGTCTTAGTAACTGGAGGAGCTGGATATATAGGTTCTCATGCTTCACTTAGGCTCTTAAAGGATTCATACCGTATAACCATAGTGGTATGTCATCTCTAACTCAAGAAAGATTTAAACGTTTTAAGCCCCATTGTGTTTTTGTAAACGTAAATTAAATTCGATTTGTTGTTAAACATTGATTTTCGATAACTTGTCACGTTTCTCAGGACAATCTTTCTAGAGGAAATTTGGGTGCCATTAAGGTTCTTCAAGAGTTATTTCCAGAGCCAGGAAGACTTCAGTTTATTTATGCTGACCTGGGGGACAAGCATGCTGTATCCTAAATTATGTCAAAAGGAGTTTGTTAAATTTTTTTATTCAAATTCAGATTTTCCACTTAGGGAGTGAACCACATAAACAAGAAATTTTGTTATCGTCCTTGATTGGTGTTTTAGGTCAATAAAATATTTAGAGAAAATGTATTTGATGCAGTGATGCATTTTGCGGCTGTTGCTTACGTTGGAGAAAGTACACTTGAGCCTCTTAGGTATTCTCTCTGTCTTTCAAATAATAAAAAACTGTGTTAGTTTTCTCTAGAACTAGAAATTCTGCTGAAATCTTTTGTACTTGATTCTAAATTCGCTTGTGTTAATTTACCTTCCAAAATCCATCCCTAAAGACTTGTCTAATCTGCATTTTTCTGCACAATTTTCAGATATTATCACAATATTACATCAAATACCCTATTAGTTCTGGAGGCAATGGCAGCTCACAGGGTCAAGACCTTGATCTACTCTAGTACTTGTGCAACATATGGAGAACCGAAACAGATGCCGATTACAGAAGAAACTGAGCAAGTGAGAAATTCAAAACATGATTTCATGAGCTTGGTTTTCTATCTTGAAACTGAAATTCATTCTTTCCAATTAATCTCCTTGATTTTCTTAGTCTTTGTCAATAGCTCACAAGCTGGATATGCCATAAAGGAAAACTTTGACGCCTTCTTCTGTTTCTTGGTCATTAACCTTTGGAACTGTTTCTTAAGGTTTTTTTGTTGTAAAGTAATGTTGATACAAACAATTGGATCCTCTACTCCAAACCTCTACTGTTAAATGACATTTCGTTTCTAGAAAAACAGGAGTGGAAAAAGTCTCATGTACTTAGTTATGAATATTTGATGAACATCCATAAGATCTAATAACTAAGGACCTGTATTATATTGGGAAAATGTTTATATTTATCACCTGCTTTTCTGTCATGGTCCAGAATTTATATTTGCATACCTTTTGCAGGTGCCAATTAATCCATACGGAAAAGCCAAGAAAATGGCTGAAGATATCATACTGGACTTTTCCAAAAACTCGGATATGGCTATCATGATCTTACGGTAGGTGATGCTTGGATTTCTTCGTATTTTAATCAAATATGTTTTATAGTCTGCTCAAATTCGAAGCTGATTCTCTTTAGCACCTTATGTGCAACATACATAGCATTCACAGGATCCTCAATTTCAAGATGACTTTTCTTTTGCTTGGATCTTTAGATGAGTATAACTATCAGAAGTAGACAAGAGGAGACTAACAACTGACCTTCTATATCTTCAGGTATTTTAATGTTATTGGATCAGACCCAGAGGGAAGACTGGGAGAAGCTCCTAGACCTGAACTACGTGAACAAGGCCGGATATCTGGTGCTTGCTTTGACGCAGCTAGAGGAATTATTTCTGGACTGAAGGTACTTTCCCCACTTTTGATGTCCTCTCTATCACTTTTCAGTTGAATTTTTATCACTCAAGTCCCATATAATCGAAAAATGATGTTTCATACAACTTAGTTATTATGTCAATTCTAGGTGAAAGGTACAGACTATAAAACAGCTGATGGCACTTGTGTAAGGGACTATATAGATGTCACAGATCTTGTAGATGCTCATGTGAAAGCTCTTGCCAATGCAAAACCTGGGAAGGTTGGCATCTATAATGTTGGCACTGGAAAAGGTAGGCATCATTTTTGTTAGCAGACAGATGAGCTTTTTCCCAAATGCCAATTTGTGTCAGTTTGTTTGTTTTTCTCTCCTCTTTTTTTTTTTTTTTTTTTTTTCTAATTTTTCTTGGAGTGTATCTTTTAAACCGTATATGTCACACGCTGTTTACTTCTCCTTCAAATTGTTGAGATTCTTTCGAATTTTGATTACAGGTAGATCAGTAAAGGAGTTTGTGGAGGCATGTAAGAAGGCAACAAGGGTGGACATTATGGTTGAATACCTCGACCGAAGGCCAGGGGATTACGCCGAAGTTTACAGCGATCCTTCCAAGATAACGCGCGAGTTAAATTGGACTGCCAAGGTTACGAACCTTCAAGAGAGCTTAGAGGTTGCATGGAAATGGCAAAACACACATCAAAATGGTTATGGCACTCCCACCACCATGGATTAGCAGTGACCAGACAGATTTATCTTATCGAACCAGTGTTGTGTCTCAAACCATCTGAAGTTTGACATGTATTTCGTTTATGATCGCAAGTAGGGTTGGAGTAGAATCCCAAACCCCATTTGAAAAGTTTCTCAGCATTGGTTGGTGGATGTCCTTCCCCAATTGTTCATAAGGGCCTTGGAGAAGTAAGACGTGATACTTTTCTGCCGCCCCCACTCGGAAAAATAAAGAAAAGACACAAGAAGAAATAGACCGAAAAAAAAGTCCTAGATTATACAACTTATAGAAACATTTGATAGACTGTGTTCTGATGACTGCTTGTTTTGTAAACAGAGATGTATGTTACACATTCCCTATTCAATCTCCTAGTAAGTTATGTGAGAAAATTTTAAAGGAACATAAGCCATTCATGAACTTAAAAAATCACAAATAAATATATGTAAATAATTTGGGAAGTTCAAATAGTCTTTTACTGGTAAATTTTTTTTTTCAGATGACTTTTACTTGTATAATTTATCAATATGAGTTCTATAAAGATTGATAGCAAGATCAAGTTTTGCTTTAATAGTGTCTGGTTCCCATTGTTTTAATAATAAATTCGTGCTGAGGTATGAGTTGCTCGCATTGCTGCTTCAGTTGATGATAACAAATCTACCAACATCAAACCATAATTGCATGAAGTAGCCTCAAGAAATCATTAATATTTTGTACTTACAGTTGTAACAAAGATTTACATATATTTTGAGTATAAGATACAAAAACTGTAATACATTATACATCGTTGTCTTAGTTACTGAAAAAATATTGCCAGATTATAAGATGTCTAGAAGAGAAGATTTCATATCAGACACACAAGTTCTGCAATTTAATTCTGCAGTCAAAGTCTTTGGTATACTGCAAACCTCAGCTATTCTAGGCTGTGCCGCATCATCAGAAAGAAAAGAATGTACCTGATTTCCAAGTTCGATCCAACTGCATCCTGGTTGCTTCGCTGCTATTCTCTCCGACATCAGCACTCTTATTCTTTCAACTTCACTCCATCTGCCCGCCTCCGCATGAATGTTTGACAAGAGCACATAGTTTGAAGCTTTATGAGGTTCGAGTTCCAAAAGCTTCTCCGTAGCGTACTTACCAAGTTCCAGATTTCGGTGAATCCTGGAAGCTCCAAGCAATGCACCATATAAGCCAGCAGTTGCCTTGACTTTCTTCTCCAGAACCAATTTGAGAGCTTCTTCTAACCTCCCGGCCCGGCCAAGCAGGTCAACCAGGCAAGCATAGTGTTCAGGCAAAGGTTCAATCTTGTGTATCTGAGTCATGTTTTTAAACAACTTTAAACCTTGAGCAACCAGCCCAGTATGACTACAAGCAGACAACACACCAACAAAGGTGACCTGATCTGGAGCCACCCCTTCTATTAGCATTTCTTCAAGAAGCTCAACCGCCTCTTTCCCATAACCGTTTAAAGCATAACCAGCAATCAAAGAATTCCAAGAAACAATATCAACATTTCCAATATCTCTGAAAACCAATTCAGCATTGAAAACTCTTCCAGATTTAGCATACATGGTGATGAGTGCATTGCTCACAAACAAATCATTTACATAACCACTTTTCAATATCAAATGGTGAAGCTGCTCCCCAACTTGCAAAGCTGCAAGATTGGCACATGCACTTAGTCCACATGAAAAAGTTGATTGATCAGGTCTTCTTCCTTCCTTTCTCATCATCAAAAACATTTTTAGAGCATCAAGATATAACCCATTTTGCAAGAAACCAGCGATCATTGAATTCCACGAAACTATATTCCTCTTTCCCATTACATCAAAGATCTCAAGTGCTTTATCCATCTGTCCAGCTTGGGCATAGCCAGTGATCATAGTATTCCAAGAAACCAAGTCCTTATTTGTCATTAGGTTAAACAAAAATTGGGCTTCAGCCATTCTACCACACTGAGCATAACCAGCAATCATGGTGTTCCAACAAACAACATCACGGGTACCAATCTGATTAAAGATCTGACTAGCTTCATCCATCCTTTTACTTTGCACATACCCAGAAATCATTGCTGTTTGAGCGGCAATATTTTTGTAAGGCATCCGATGAAGTAATTGTCTTGCTTCATCGAGCTTTCCAACACAAACATACCCATTTATCATTGTGGTCCACGATACCGCATCCCTCTCTGGCATCTCTGAGAATAGTCTAACAGCCCTATCAATTTGGCTGTCTTGGACATAGGCAGCAAGCATTGCATTCCAAGAAACCACATTTCTAATTGGCATTTGTTCAAAGAGATCCTGTGCTTCCACAATCCTACCATTACGTGCAAACCCACATAACATCGTAACCCATGAAACAACATTCGGCTCTGGAATCTTCTTAAAGAACTTCCAAGCAGAATCCAAATCACCAACTTCAACAAATCCATCAACAATCAAATTCCATGAAACCACATCCCTCTCAGCCATCTCCTCAAAAAACTGCAACCCAATGTGCATTTCTCCATTCTTAGTATACCCTGCTAGCATTGAGTTCCAAGAAACTAAATTCTTGACTGGCATTTCATAAAACAATTTTTTGGCCTCCTCGTACAACCCTTTCTTAGCATAACCTGCTATCATGGCATTCCAACAGACTGAGTCTTGCTTATCAGGAAGTAAATTGAACAGTTCTCTAGCCTTTTGAAGCTCACCATTACGAGTATAGCAAGTTATCATTAAAGTCCAAGAAAAAAGGTCTCTTTTAGGCATTTTAACAAAGACCTCAGAGGCTTCCTCCACCTTATCATTATGCAAATATCCAGCCATCATAGTATTCCATGAAACTAAATTTCTATGAGGCATTTTATCAAACAGATGGCGCGCATCCCTGATCCTACCATTCTTGGCATAGGCAGAGACCATGGAATTGTAAGTCACAGTATTCTTTTTGGTCATTTGTGAGAAAATCTTAATGGCTTCCTCAATCCGACCCGATTTGCCCAACTGGGTAATCTTTAGATTCTGGTTGAAGACATTGGTCCCCATTTCACCAAATGATCTCAGCCTCATTAGCCAGCTACAAAACAAAACCAAAAAAAAAAAAAAGAGAGAGAGAGAGAGAGGACAAAGACAAAGTAGTGCGTGAAATTAATTGTAATAGGATAATTATAGCATGGGTTAATGACATCCAAATAGCGTGAAGTTTGAGTTTTTTAGTAAAATTAATCCTCAGAGTTTTGCAAATTAATACTTTAGATTTGATAATTCTGCAAAATTATACCCTTTAATGCCCTTTAAACAGTAAAAAGATGAAAATACCAATCTTGAAGTTATTAAAAAGATATTCGACTAAATATTTTCCTAATAATGATTTTTAATTAGTTTCTTCTCTAGGTTTAATATTGTTCTATTTATGTTTTAAAATTCTTTTTAAAATGAAAAAAAAAAAAAAATTGAAATTTGAAAACAAAGAAAGATGGAGACCGTGTACTCACTGTACTTCTATCATCACCAGATTCAATGTTTTTGCAGCAAGCATCTACAATTACATCTTCCAAGTATCCAAGCTCTACGGTTAATACATTAATTCCTATGCGAATAAATCTAATCATGCCAAGCCCTCGAAATCAAAACACGAGAATCATTTCACCATATAAGATAAATGGCAAGAGATTATATCCGAGTACTGCACAACCCAGAATTCAAAGCTTATAAACATAAAAATCTTAAAAATTATCAATTTACAAGTGTCTATGCTTACTCATGAGAACCCCAACGCCAACTCCTCTTCAAACCCACTCAGAACCCCATATTTATCTTCATCGTCGTCTTCATCCTCGAATCTTCTCCTACTCTGCCATTACTTGTCTGAACACTAAATCCCATGGCAGCGGCCAGGTTCACGGCGGCGGCCACATTCACGACCAACACGACGCACCACCCCTAACCTCAACAATTTCAGATTTCGGATTTGAATTCGAGCAGATCTGAACTCGACATCGACGAGATTACACTAGGATCGTTGGGCACATGGCTATTGGTAGATTGCCATTTTTATCTTGGTGTAGAGGTGTTTCTGGGTTTGACCTCAGTGGCAACAGTAACAAGGAGGGGGATTGAGATAGATGGAGAGAGAGGGTTTCATTTTTTTTTTTTTTTTTTGATTAAACGAAACTAAATAAGACACTTTATAAATTATTTTAAAAATTATTATTAGACTAATACGTTTTTAATAACTTAAAGAAGGGTATTTTTTATATTTTTACTATTCGAATCACTGAATTTGGCATTACAGAGTATAATTTTTCATAAATTTTAAATATTAGGATATTAATTTGTAAAATCTAAGGTCTGTTTTTACATAAAACTCAAATTTTAGGGTATTTCGATGTAATTAACCCTTATAGCATATGGGTCAATTTAGTGCCTTTATTCTTTCCCATGGAAACTGCCAATTAGTAAAATGATACTTTTGTTTTGAAAATGTTACATTGTACGAGCAGACAGACAGAGATATCATAGCATAAATTTTACAAGTACATAACATAAGATTGTAGTCCTAGTCTCCAGCTAATACATTGCACGAAACATATATATAAAATATATATTACTTTATTCTTAAAAGCTAGTAAGTTGGACCAGCTCTGGAGGGCTATGATTTTCTAGTTCACATTTTTGTCCTTTTTTTTTTCTTTTTCTTTTTTAGGTAAAAGAAAAGTGAAGTGATGATAACAAATTCACATTCAGTAGATCCATGGTGTGCCTCGATTAAATCGAAAACGAACAAAATCTCTATGCCTGCAACATTGTTGCATTCATGACTTCTACGAATTCATAATGACATGTACACAGGATCAACGTCATTGTTAAAAACGTGAACATAACTAAATTTAATTTAAACGAATACACTACTGAACAACTACTTAACATGTGCTCTAATGGCAGGGTTACTGAGCCGGAGACCGCGGGTTCAAATTTGAGTAACTTTTTTGAGAATTTTAAATGTGAAAGTACTGTTCTATCAGTCCAATACCCACTCTTTTGTTTTTAGAATGCCGTTTTTTTTAGTTATTTAGATGGGATTCAGGTGACTCACTTTATATCCGTAGAATCTTAGGAAACATTCTTGAGGGAGAGAAGCTACGTTGGTCATTCCTTTTCCCTTTTTTATTATCCAAAAAATTAAAACGAATATCAAGCACTCATATAATTTATTTACCAAAAATTTATATCAAGTTATATAAAATCACGTAGATCACAAACATGGGCGACAACGTGACCAGGGTGGAATTTTTTTTTTTAATTTAATACGTATGTTTTAATAAATAACTTATATAATAACTTAGATGTTGCAATAATTGAGACAGATGCTCTTGATGTTATCTAGTGCAAATTATTTTCGTATAAATTATAAGTGTCATGTAGTCTTTAACACATCACATAATTTCGAATAACTTAAATATAAACGATGTCACTTGTCCTTTTTTTGCACATATACCTAGCGAATATCCCTGTACTGAGAACCTCTTATCCATGATACCCTTCAGATTATTTTTAACATACTTACAAAGTTGAATTTTAACAAACTACAAGAAACTGACATAACTCCTACATGGTCCTCGACTACTCTTTCCACCTTTTCATCTCTCTCCCTCCNAAGTGCATGAAAAGACGTGCATCATTAATGCTCTTTCCCTCTTTTACTTTTTACAATAAAAAAATATGCATGCTAAATTTTCATTGGTCAAATTGATACCTATGCATAGGTAAAAAAAAAAAATTACCTACTGGATTGGTGCCTATATATATATATATATATATCTCTTTTTTTATTGTTTTAGAAAACTAATAACTAAAATAGAAAAGTAAGCTATGATTTGGCGTTCAAGTCTTTACATATCAGATTTCCCTTCCATATACGATTCTAACCTCTGTTCGACCTCAAACCGGGCTCGTTAGATTCGTCTTGACGTGGCTTCGTTGGTGTCTTCCGGTCACAGCGGGCTGGTGCGTCGGGCACGGCGGCGGCTGGTGGCTCGGTGAATGAACAGTGACCATAGGTACTTAAGGTGCTCGATCAAAGTTCTGAAGTTAACCACCTATGTTGAAATTTTGGATCGAGCTCAGATTTTAGTTGAAGATGATAAGAAGACCCGTCAACTGGCAAAGGAACCTCAGAGGCTGCTTTATACTCTGCACCTAGCCACTATTCGGTCTCTTGACTCCTCTCGCATTGGCGAGCTGACCGGGCAGCTGAACTCCCGTGCTGTGACGGTAGAGCGGGGCGAGGCCGCCTTCAACGTCAGCAGTTACCATATACTCCCTCGTGGATTTCCTCCATCAGTATCTGCACCTCAATAGGGCCTACGCACCTCAGCATTAAGCTTGAAATGAGGAGTAAATAGTATACTAATAGGTTTTGATTATTTAGTCATACTAAAACACTATGATACCTTCCTCAGATATTGCTTCTGAGTCGAACTAATTTTGCTTCTCCCTTTATCTCTGCTAATCTCCATACCCATTACAAAGAAAGTATTTGACTTTTGGCTTGGAGAAGTCACCGTCTTCCTTCTCTTTGTCCTTGTCTTTGTGCCTGTAGGAGGAACCATCTTTGTTCCATTTTCCTCCTTTTACTTGCTCTCCCCTACTCTTTGCTCCACCAGTCGCGCTATCCTACCTATTTAAAGTTTGAGAATAGGTCGAGAGCATTGCACCCCCGATGCCTTTAATCATTGGCTTTACCTGATAGAACTCGTCCGCGGGTTCCAGCTATCCTGAGGGAAACTTCGGAGGGAACCAGCTACTAAACGGTTCAATTAGTCTTTCGCCCCTATATCCAAGTCAGACGAATGATTTGCACGTCAGTATTGCTGCGGGCCTCCACCAGAGTTTCCTCTAGCAAATTATTTTCGTATAAATTATAAGTGTCATGTAGTCTTTAACACATCACATAATTTTCGAATAACTTAAACATAAACGATGTCATTTGTCCTTTTTTTGCACATATACCTAGCGAATATCCCTGTACCGAGAACCTCTTATCCATAATACCCTTCAGATTATTTTCGACATACTTACAAAGTTGAATCTTAACAAACTACAAGAAACTGACATAACTCCTACATTGTCCTCAACTACTCTTTCCACCTTTTCGTCTCTCTCCCTCCCTGTATATATTATACATCTCTTTTTTTCATGATAGAGAAAAAGATCATGAATTTGATACCTCGTTCTTTCACATTAATACTACTACTTTTATCAAGCACCAGTATCTTGATAATATCATAAAAATCACTGGCTGTAGTAGTTAAAAAACCAGGTCATAATTGTCAAAAACGGTGTAGAGGTATATCCATTGCATACCCTTATGGTATCAAACCCGATTGTTATTGTCACAAAAGCTACTCCATAATCTGCAAAAAAAAAATAAAAAATAAATAAATAAATAAATTCTTAAGTTTGTAGCCTTTAAATCATGACACATAGACGTGAGAAAATTAAGTTGGTTGCACTTTAGTGCTTGACATTAGTTTTATAGCATTTTTTCTAATGAAACATTAGTATAAACTAATATTTTTCCTTTAGATTATGTCTGATAGAGAGGAAAGAAAGTAGGAGGGAAGGAAAAATTAGGAGGGAAGGAAAAATTAGGAGAGAAATAAAATATGTAGGATGGAAAGGAAAAATGGCTTTTCTCCATTGTTGTTTAGTATATAAGAAAGAAAGAAAACTAGTATATTTTAAAATAACTATTTTGATTTTTTTATTAAAATTTCAAAAGTTGTTTATAAGGTTAATTTGATAAATTCATTTAAAATACGAGTAAAAAAACATTTTCCCCCCCTTTTCTCTCTATTTTTAGGAGGAAAATATTTGAATGAGTCCCATCACTTTTTTCCCTCCCCTTTTCTCTTCTACTAAACAACCAAAATATTTATTTTCCTCCACTTTTCTATCAAAATTTTTCTTTCCTCTCCCTTTTCCTTCGTCCAAACATAGCCTTAAAGCTAGTATCTCTATAAACATTTTGATTTTTGGTATTATCTCAAAACTGACGAGTTTTATGGAGGCACTTGTATAGAATTACAATTTTAGGTAGACATAATCTAAAAGTTTAAAATTTTAAGAAAGTAAATTTCAATTCCTAATCCAATTTAATTTTGTCAGTATGATAATGCAAGGGATTTTATTAAGAAATAGATGAGGATAAATCCTCTACAATAGTATCCAAAACACAACTAGGTAGAGTATTAAAGGAAATATGATTGAACATTAACATTGCTAAACCTTCTCAACAAAAGGCTAATGTCAACCAAGATCAAACTCTCCTCACACAAAGAAGAATAGGACTGCACAGCCGAGACAATATTGAGAGCGTCTGTCTTAACTATTGCAACATCTAAGTTATTATCCAAGTTATTTATTAAAAACATACGTATTAAAATAAAAATAAATGCCACCCTAGCCACGTTGCCGCCCATGTCTGTGATCTTATAAAACTTTGATATAAATTTTTAGTAAATAAATTGTATGACTGTTTAGTACTCGTTTTAATTAAATTTAGTTATGTTTACATGATGACGTTCATCCTATGTACATGTCATGATAAATTCGTGCATCCTATGTAGAAGTCATAAATGCAACAATTTTGCAGACATACAGATTTTGTTCGTTTTCGATTTAATAAGGCACATTGATCTTTCCTTAATGTGAATTTGTAATCACCACTTCACTTTTGTCCAAAAAAAAAAAATGATAATAAAGGGACAAAAGAACAAAAATATGTACTAAAAAATAAAGTTGGCAATCTGCAACACGATACAACATAGGACTCGATACACAAAATTAGTAAATTTGAGTTTAGCATAAACAAATTGGGGTCGGGTCCGAGTACCCGATTATAATTATATCAATTTTTTTCGGCATTTGTCAAATCGGGCCTATATAATCGTTACTGGCTAATTCAAGTATTCATCCCATTTATTTAAGCCCAAACCCAAAACTATTGCAAGAGCAACCCTAATGACCTAATCAACTCACTCACACACTCATTCATCTGTCGCTCGCAGCGCGCGCGCGCACACAGAATCTTACATCTGTTCTCTCTCTCTCTCTCTCTCTCTCTCATTCTTCAGATCTCCATTCTCTCACACTTAGATTTGCCCAGACCCCACTGCTCCACGATCCAACTTCACGGCCACTCGCACCGCCACGGCTCCACTTCCGCGCAGCTCCGCAGACGGCAGACGCAGTCGCTCCTCCACCGTCCACGGCTCCAGTTTCGAACCCGTACTTCCTAGCAGTCAAGCACGTAATTTTCTCTTAGAGTTTTGGGGTTTGATTTACTTTTCAATATTTCTTGGGTTTTGATTTTGGTAGCTGAGTTAGGAGGTTAAAACTTGAAAAATCTATTCTATGGTTCTCAGTTTTCTCGTTTATGAATCTCTTGTTTTTATTTATACTTTAACCCATTTTTTTTGGATTTCTAGAATAATTCCTATACTTGTTAACACCTTCAGGCATTTGATCTTTGAATCCAATGTCTACCAAGTTTAAATCTAGATTCATTGCTTGTCTAAGCATTAAGGGTACAGAACCATTTTACTGAATGAAGGTATATCCAAATTCAATATTAGGACGTTTATGCATAAAAATTGGCTTTTTTATGAATAAAAAGAAGGAAAAGAATTCTACACTCACCACCAATTTCTTCATGATCATAAGTTATTAGTTAGGATACTATCTTACCAATATAATGCTATACATAGCTAACAAGCGTTAGTGGAACTTGGTTTATTCGTGCCTAGTCTATAGTTCATGATCTATATGTACTATATTCGATGCGTACAATATTCTGTCCATATTGTATATATTTTATTGGTGGCTCTTTTTGGATGTAGTAAGATATAGTTTTGTCTCTTTTCATCACTAGTATTCTTTGATGATATAATGTTTCTTCTCAGTTTCATAGATCATATAATGAGTAATAGAGATACGATTGAAATTGAGGTTATTGATGGCTCCTAATCTTTTAGTGTTGGTCGACGTGTGTTTGATCAATATCGCAGTTCACTTAAACCTTCAACCACTGAGGCACTTGTTTTTACAAGAGATTGGCTATTTAGTAATAAAGGTATAATGATACTTTTTATTATTATGCTGATTTTTTTCTTATGTTGATTATACTAATCTTTTCCTTTGAAATTCAAATAATGCACAATCCAAAACCGATGAAATGGAAGAGCTCATAAAAGTACCTCTCCCAACCCTGCTATGGCTCGTTGCTCAACTGACCCAAATACAGGCTCAAATTTTGGTATTTTTTTTTCCTTGACAGGCTTTTTACTTTTGGTTACCAGTTCTTAATTTAAACAAGTTCTCTGCAACTATTCTACTGATTATTTTATTCAATTGCATAATAATTGACTGCATTGTGTACTCGACAAACATTGACCTTGATTTAGCGTTTATTCTCGTACATACATAATGAATCAAGGCTATAAACCCAGAGCTCTCTTAAGAGCCTGCTAATGTCTTGTTTTTCTACGTGTATCTCTCTTGATTTACACACCATTTATATATATATATATATATATATATATATATATATATATATTTTCATGTGAGTACAGGTGTATAGGCTATACTCTTTCTTACTTTAATCACCAGCTTTTCAAATTAACACTTTAATAATGTAGTAGTAGTAGTACTAGTAGTTACAACATTTCTCATGACACAAGTACACAATTTTTATCAAATGCATCTCATGAATATTTGTGTTTATTTGTTACTTTATTCTTCCTTTTATCTTTTTGGCTGAGAATTAAAGGCAACACTGGTTGTTTACTTTAAGGTCATGTTTACTAATCCGTAATAGAGAGATCTCTACCCACTTATTGTTTCTTGTTTTCCTCCATTTCCTTTCCACTCATTCCCTTAACGGAGTAGTAAATGTGATCTAAGTATAATGTTTCTGTGTGTCCCATACATTAATCAAGCTGCTCATGATACCATTTAGATTGTTAATGATTCTTTTCTTTTTCCCACCCTCGATCTCCCTTGGTCCAGCCATGAAGAGAATACGTTTAGCATCTTATGACTCCCAAAAGCACGATACTGGGAACAAATTCCAGTTAGTTCTTTCCATAATGGATATTCCAGAGGAAGTCATTGTTATTATTCTACTAAAACTCTCTGTAAGAAGCATTATCTCCTGCAAGTGTGTGTGCAAGACTTGGCTCAATTTGATCTCGAGCCCTCAATTCTTTAAGCTGCACATGGCACAAGCAAGGACCTCTCTTTTGTTTCGGGACAGAGATTATTATGTAGCTGAGCCTGAAGATGGCTGTGATCTCGATTTTAAATATTGCTGGTGTGAAACAAAGTGTAATAGAAGTTATTGCTGTGCTTCCTGCAACATAAGAATGTCTTCAAAACTAAAGTGTCCAATGCGCAAGACCCGAGTTATTCTCAGTAACCAAGATGAGCAATATTCCAATGTGAGCTTTGACAAGTATGCACGTTTGATTAATTCATGTAATGGCTTGGTCTGCTTGGCTGAAAGTTCAGATGATGGTCATGGTGCTATTTACAATCCAACCACGGGTGAGTTCATTATTCTTCCACAAAGTTTAAACAATCACGAGAATGTAACTCTTTTTAGAGTTTCTGGGTTGGGTTTCAATTCAAAAAATAATGACTATAAGGTCATTAGAATTGTGCAACGGAATGATGGTAGCGTAGAAGCTGAGGTACATAAAGTTGGGACAAATTCATGGAAGAGTGTTGGTAGTGTTCCCCACTCGGCTGTTAGGCTAGTCTTCCCCACCTATCTTGGAGGTGCTCTTCATTGGGCTCATGATACGCACATGAAGATGGCTACAAGGTCGATAATTTCGTTAGACTTGGATAATGACAAGTTTGAGTCTCATCCTATGCCCCCAATAAATGGGAAGGAAACGTCTGTCGGTGTTTTTGGAGGGTGTCTTTGTATCTGCGGGCTTCATTGGAAGGAAAATTTAAATTATATTGATGTATGGGTGATGAAAAAGAATGGTGACTGGGAATCTTGGACTAAAATGTTTTCCATTAAGGTGCATGATCGTTTTCCAGTACGAGGCTTTGGCTATTATCTACCAATTTACTCGAGCAATGGAGCACTACTCTTGTACCGTATTACTCACAGGGTGCTGCTTTACTATGACCAAGGATGGACGGATGTCAAGCACGTGCGTTGTCGTGATTTCTATGGGTTTCAAGTTATTTGTCATACTCCAACCTTGATTTCGCTCAGGGATATTGTGACAAGGGAGAATATGTGAGTTCAATTCACTGGTGAGAATATGCAATCGTATTTATTTATATCTATGCCAGTATATATTGTATTTAATGTTTATTGCTAGGCATGTCTTAATGTATTTTTTTTTCTTTTTGGAAATTAAATTTGAATTTGTACTTTTTTCTACCATATTTTGGAATAGTTAGTGATGTATCTCAATATTGTTGCATTGAGTCCACTAGAGAACTAGTGGACCAGAGAACATTTTATTGCCACTTTCTTATGAACTAAACATTTTATTCCCGACCAGAGAACTAGTTAACTTTTATGAATTGTTTGCCCATTATCATTATCAATCTGTTCTGATGCTATCGATCGGCTCCCATGTAATTTTTCAGCTTCTAATATCGTTGATCTTGATCTCCAATCTTTACAACTATATACTTTTTACCCATTACCCAACCCTGGTTAATTGCCACTTTCTTCCTAACTAGTTGCCGCAGGCTTGAGAAGGCAGCACTAGAAATTTGTTTCTGTCCAATCTTTCATTGTTATTAAAGCTTAGTAAAAGTTTATTTGTGTAGGATTATGTAGCTGGAAGAATAAGACCTTTTTAAACAGGTGGTGTTATATGGGTTCCTACTTCCTATAAGAAAAGTTCCTTTGCTATGTGTCCCTAAATTTTAGCTAGTTTGGCAGGTCTGCCCAAACGACTCTTTTTGTTACCGACATAGCCAAACTAGTGGGCCACTCCGTTAGTCACCTAATTGTTTTGAGTGGTTCTCTGTGACATCTGATTTATTGAATTTGTGGGCAACTCTTTTTCGTTCGCCTAGTTTGTGTCTTGGTGACGCTGATGACTCCAATTTAGGTTGAAATTATTAAATGTTTGTTTGTCAAATACATACATATAGGTAGGTATAGTGATATTTACCTTAATGGGTAATGGCTGCGCATTGACGGGCACTCTAATATGATTCATTAGATTCGGTTGAATGGCTATGATGAGGGGGATAATTGTACATTATTCAATGTTTAAATTAAGATAGAAAACTATTTTTTTTTCTTGAATTTATTGTAACCTGTAACCAAACACATGCGCGACTTTGTTTGGCTCAATCATTCCAATTCTATACGTGATTGTGTTTATTTTAATAATTTTAGTTTTATTATTTAAATTATTTATTTGGATGAGGGTTTATTTTAATAATTTAGTTTTTTCGTTTAAATATTACATCAGTCATATCAATCATTGAAGTATTTTTTTCTTCTTGGAATGGGAACGAAGATCTCTTATTGTTTTTGAATAATTTATTCTAATATTTTTGTTTTTTTTTCTTGGAATGGGAATAGATAGTTTATTCTAATATCTCACGTTTTAATTACAACTCATTTTATTTTATTTTATTTCAAATGTCTTCCATTCTAATTATAGCACGTTCTATAATTTCTATTCAAATATACTTTATCAAATAAGCGAATTAAACGAGGATTTTCTCCTCATTCTTATTTTATAATTGATTCATGCTACGTCGTATTCCAAGATCAAAAAATTTATCCAATGGTTATTTTAATGAATGTGTCGTTCGAATAGAAATGTTAGAATTGTTAAAACAAATATTTATGAATGGTATTTATGAATGGATAATTGGAACGAGAAAATTAATAATAGTTGAAATAAACAACTAATTATGGAATAGTGAAGAATTTGTGTTGTTTTATTAATTGTTTCCTAATTAATATGTCAATCTTTTTCTTTTATTTTATCTTAGTTCCTATTATACTAGTATATGAACTTATTCTTTTATTTTTTCTTTATGATTATGTTTATATATAAGTTTATTTTAGTTCCTTCGTAAGCATTAGATGTGATTGCTTTAACTAAATTAATATAATATACAGCATGTGTATTGTGTATATAACGTGCACCATTAGAAGGCATACACAAAGAGAAATAGAACCATTAGAAGGCATACATAGTAAGAAAAATAGAACCATTAGAAGGCATACACGGTAAGAAAAATATAGTAATGGGGAGGTTGAAGACAAACAGAAAAAAAAAATGGGTTTAGTATTTTTGAATGTAAAATGCTAATTACATAGTCAAACACTTTATTTTAAAAAAAAATTATATAAAAAGGATTGCAAGTCTCCATTTATTTTAAAATGACAATAAATGGAAAGAAATTGATTATATGTTAAACAGATAGTTTTCAAGTCATCTAAGTACTATAATTTCACACTTGGAAACCAGAATTATCCACAAATAGTCTCTATGAAAATTTAATTTATTAAACTTAATGGCTGTTTATAACTTTATAAACAGTTTGTCACCAAGTTTTTTTGCTGGAAAGCTTTTCATAGAGTTTGTTTGAATTTAGTGGATGTTTATGAAATAGTTGTCTTTCGAAGTTTGAGGATAAAGTTCAGTCTATAAAAGTTCGGTCTTCGAAATTTTGGGTCTAAATTTAAAAGATTGTCATTTCAGATGACTTGAAAACTACTAAGTCTTCTGCAAAGAGAGACTGTTATGAACTTAATGGCTTTTATTTAAGATACTTTTTATACCTTAGAAAATTTTAATGAAAATTGGTCACAAATATGGTTGATTAAGAAAACTATTTGAAAGCATAAAATCCGAGGAAAAAAAATTAAAATTAAAACTAAAACTCAATAGTCACCGATGTCAATTTCTTTAAGTACTTATTTAATCTCATTTGGCAGTAGTTTGGAACTGGCACAGAGTTGGAGCCTTCTATTCTACTTTTTTTTTTTTCCCTTAATAGATACGTGGCGGGTACTGAATTCAATTTTAATTGTTTGTCAAAGAAACTTTTTAAATGCCTCAAAAAATTGGAAAAAAAAAAAATACCATTTCACGTATTCGCGAAAGTAGAGTCATGTCAAGTAATAAAATGCATGAGTAGCATATCGATTCCCCGAAAATTGTGCAAAATTAATTAAATACCAAAATTGTTAACTCTAAAATTATTTGAAATTTAAAATATAAAATTTGCAAAACAACAAAAGTAAAAACTAAGAAAATAATTAAGATCAAGGATATAAAATTCTAGGAATTTAAATTTCACCGTAACCAAGCCACATACAAATTCCTAATTAAATTAAATAGATTCATTTCCAATTGTCGACCACAATTTCTTTATGTATTACTAATCTCTTTCAAGCATTAGCAAACTAATCCTTACTTTTCGAAAAGCATTAAGTTTAGAAAGTCCCGTCACAATGCACAACCCATAAATATATTTATCTTCTTCCTACATTTACGGAAGGATTCCTTACTTTTCAAAAAAGCATTTAAATTAAAAATTCCCGTCACAATGCACAACTCATAAATATATCTATCTTGTGGTTGGTTATAATATTCCAAGAAATTTCGAATTAATGATCAAGTCCCAGTCTCAAATTAATCTCACGTCAAGCAAATGGTGATTAAGCATCTACAGGCATTAAAAAAAGCAAGGAATAATCAACAATAATGAAAATAAACATAAATTAATAAAACAGAAAAAAAATCAAAAGTTCAAGGTTAACTTCCACATCCTTAAAAAAATAAAACTAGAGTATAAAAAAATAAAATATTTATAAAGCGAAGGAATAAGCATCTTTATCAACAATCAACGCAAAATAGAAAAAATAGGGTAAATGAACTCAAAAAGAATGTCACAAGTCCTCTTGAGATTTTACTCATTTTCCCATTTTAGCTCCAAGTTGCTATTCCTTAGCTTTAGCCTCTTTTTAGCTTCAAAGATTTAGAGTCCTAAGAGTCAAATCCTATTATTTAAATTAAATTGTCCAAATTTCAAGTGGCCAATACAAATTTATTGGAGTTTTCAACGTTGTAAAATTGTGACTTTTCTGTGTCGTACAGTTGAACAAAGTTGTAACGGGACCAAGACACCCAGGAGTTATTGGTGATAGAGGTTCTGGATCTTTTTCATGCGAAAGAAAGTAGTTTGTTTGATCATTTTGTCATTGTTGGTGGTTGTCCCGTTTATTTTTCCTTTTATAAACTTGCTAGAGCATTTTTCTCCCCGTTATTGGTTGATCCCATTGAAGATTGATGAGGTTTTTGACTTTTAATGTGTTCCTAGATGCATACGATGGATACTTGATCCTTGTAATGATTTGTGACTTTGATTGTTATATTAGTGAATTCTATTCAGTAATTTAGATTTTCTTAGCAATATGTAATGCTGTTGTGTAGTGTGCATTTATTGTGTTTTCGGTGTTTCAAAAATTAAAATTGGCTGTGTGAAAGTAAACATATAATTTGGTAGTTGTTAATGTGAAACTAATGTCCTTGGAGTCTCAATTTTTATTATTATGTTTTTCTCCTTTTTGGTGGGATGAATGAAAGTTTTCTGAGTTAATTTGAATTCCAATTAGCTGGTAAATTATGTTGCCTCTGACTGGGACAAACAATGTGTTTTGGCCTGCCAATGAGGATGGTGCCTCCTATTGTCTGGCTCTGTATTAAACGAAACATTGTCTTAATTTAACCATGATGCTGTTGGCATCTCATGTTATTTATGCTCTGCTCCGGAATTATTTTATAATGCATATATTCAAATTGCCAAATTTGACTATGTTCTCCATATGCAGTTATGTAATTTATGTTGTATCTTCTTGGCATGATAAATCATGAGTTCTCAATGTTATTATGTTACAGCTGTTAAACTCTTACTTTTGCTTTGTCTTTACTCTTCGGAGTTTTTGTCTTGATATCTGTTGGGGCGATTCTTACCAGCTGTCCACGAGTCTCTGAACTGCTGATGCTGTATCTTCCAATCGTCCATGTGTCTTCGCTATACCAGGGCGCTTTTGACTTCAGGTTCGTCTGAAGAGGCGGGAGTGGCCACCTGCAAAGACTCTCTGATGCTTAAGTTAGATGTTTATCCCTGAGATCGAGTAACAAATATTAAGTTTTTCTCTGTATATATCTTTTTGTATGTGTATATGCCTTTCGTCCTTTTTTGAGGACGCATGACTCATATACATAGTCGTGGAACTGAGAATTATAACTCATTTCATAATTTTTATTTATACACGCTCATTTAAATAGGTGAATTAAATGATTTATTCTTTAAAATTATTCATTGATATCTGTAGAAACAGCCAGAGACGGAAAATGATCTATAATCTTTTAAGAATTCAACAGTTTCAGCTTTCAAACACACAAATTTATTTTTTGGAATCTGTTATCTGATTTTAACAGTTAAAAATATTTACTTTCAATAATTTTAATTCTAATTTTGACTAAAGCTATCAAAAGTCTGGGCTGGCCCATTAGCACGACAATACGATTTAAGCACGTCATGGCACGCCAAAATATGGTTCGTATCAGGGACGATCTAGTTATATAGGCTATGCTAGGCTCATAATTTAACTATGACAGGCTAAGCACGACACAACATGACACAACCCATCGGTACGATACGTTAGTATGTAGGCACGATACTTTAACACGTTACACATATATTATTTTAAATTATTTTTCGAATATATAAATGCCAACCTAATTTGGAGACAATCTATAATCAATTATGGTTTGTAATATTTCATAAGTTCTTTTTTTTTTGTTCTTCTTTAGTATCAAAAAATTTATCTTTAATTTATTGCGTTAATTTTTATAGTGAAAATTAGGACTTGTACGATACTTTTTGAAAAAAAAATTGGAAAAATATGGTGGCCTATATTTTTTGTAGACCTGGTACGATTTTTATTACAAAATACTATTGTTTTAAAAATATTTAGAAAATATAATTTTTAAAATAATGACTAATAGTCAGTAACTGGTTTTCTGAAACCGGTAACCAATAACCATTTTTTAAATGTTATTTTTCTAATTTTATTTTTTAAAAGTGATATTTTTCTAATAAAAGCCGTACAGAAATTGAGAAGGAAAAAAAACCTGACATCTGTAATTTTGTAATTCTTTTGTGTTTTTATAGATAAAGGTGTTAGAAACCCTTTTATTTTTTGTATACATATGACTGACTTAAAAAAGAAAAACATTTACAAAAATACTATAATTAGAAAAAATTTATTAGTTAAATGGACTATTTTTGGCTCAAATGCACGACACGTCTAGGCACGTGAACTTAGACAGCATGTCATGAAGCACAATAAATTTTGACTATAGGGAAAAGTTTATAAATACTCATTTTTAAAATCATACTTCCACAAATACCAATTTTTTTATTTTTATTTCATGAATAGCCATTTTTTGAGAAATATAGACTACCATTATGGTATACATTTCAGTGATCTATATTTTATGAATAAAAATTATACTAAAAATTGATGCACATTTTAAAATGTAGACCATAGGTCAAATTTATAATAAAAAATTTAAACTGTGGTAAACATTTACATTGTAAATGTATACTATTCATATTTTACATACGAAATATATATCTTATGAATAAAATTTACATTGTAAATATATACTACTTATATTTTGCATATGAAATGTGGACCATAAATATGTATTTTGAATGAAAAATTAAAAACAAGTTTTAAAAACGGGTGCTAGTTGTAAATTTCTCTTGACTTTATATATAGATCTGGTAAAACTTGATAAAAAAAATACAAATAAAATGTTTTAGAGAAATTTTGGTGGATGTCCACTTTTTACACTTGATTTTAGTAAATGTCTATTTTTTCTCTTTTTATAGCTAAATGACTAAGATCATATATTTTTACACTTGGTATATATGTTTATATACTAATTTTAGTTTATGTATTGAGTAAGTCTTCTTAGAGTTTAGTTTCTGGTCGTACCCCAGCCATCATTAGAGTTAAAACTCTTCCTTCAGGTGGGTTGTTAACTTTTGCCAATTCTAAGGTAAAGCGATTTAGGTAAGATCGTAGAGTTTCTTTCGGACCTTGCTGAATAGCAGACTGACTGACCAGTGGAACAGTGAAATTCTTCGCAGCCTGGAATTACCTTAAGAACACAGTCTGGAGTTGCTGCCAGGACGAGATTGAGCCGGACTTGAGTCCTCGAAACCACTTCTTTGCTGCTCCCGTGAGAGTTACGGCAAAATACCTGCAACGTGCGAGATCATCAACACGATGAAGTTCTATCAGGTCGCTGAAGTGATCCATATGGTCCTGCGGATCAGTTTTCCCATCAAAAGTGTTTATGGTGGGAAGTTTAAATCCATCAGATAAGGCGGCAGCTCGAATCTCCTCGCTGAATGGTGATTGACGATACCCATCAGCGTGCTCATCATCCGAGCCAGCAAGTGTATCTAATGCAATCCTCAGATTATGAACATCGACATTCAGAGGGAGAACATTCTCTCTTATTGGTTATAGGAGTGGCCTCTGATCGTTGTTACGATATAAGGCGGGTTAGTTAGGTAGGATCTGCTACGACCTTAGGGATTCCAATGAAATAGTGCGACGAGATCGACCTTGGTCGTTGTGATGCGATGTGGATCACTCCTGACTATATCGCTAATCCAGATGTTGTCTTAGGTCTGTAGGATTTTGTCGAGATTCCTTATTGATACTTTCAAAGACACTCATCGATTGACATTTTTGCTCGTTGTCTAGATAATCACGATTGATAGTCACTCTCCGGGAAGGTTGTCCACGATCTCGATCGGTGCTCGAACTTTCAGTACCAGTTTCCAGAGGCAAGTCTGTGATCTTGTCTTTTCCCTTGGAGATGCAATCTCCATGACGCTTATGCCAGGTTTTAGGTTGGTCGCGGTTTCCTATCTCCAGGATCTCCATTCCTCTCTCAGGTTGTTGAGCAGGACGTTCTCTGTGATGTTCGTGCTGTGGTGAAGTTAGTATCTGTCATTTAGCAAGTCACCGTAGAGAGTCATTAATCTGACTTGTAATTTGCTGAAGGTTCACCAGTGCTTCCTCCATGCGATCCTGTCTCTGGACAATATTTTCTGGTGTGGTCACGGCAGGCTGATCCTGAGCAGGATTTTCCTGTGCAACAGCGGTATTTTGGAGACGATTTTGGCTAGTTCCGGTGTTTCTGGTATTTGCCATTGTTGAAAGAAACGGAATGGACAAAATTTTCTGCCAGAATAGCCCTCCTTCTAGCGCTAATTGTTGACGGAGGTTTTGTCAATAATAAATTTAGAAAAATTACAAGATGTAGCTTGTGTGTGAAAAAGGTTAATTAACTAAAGCAAATAAAGAAACAAGAATTTTATAGTGGTTCAGCCTCAAAAAAGATGAGCCTACGTCCACTGTTTTTCACTATTTTCTGAGAATTACAAGAACTCAAAATTACAATGTGTTGTCCGGAAAGAAGAAGCAAGAGTTAAAAAGGTTCTCTCAAAAATTCCTCAGCCTCCCAAGATCAGAAAAAGTCCAAGATCCCTCACTGAAACATTGAACTCCCTTTATATAGATGAGGATAGTTCAATGTTTCTCAATTGTGAGAATGGGTAACTGTATAATCGGGCATTACAATTTGAGTAACAATATAACTAGGTAATCACTTAAATAAGATGATTGGTCGATCTTTTAAAGAGAGACTTTTGTTTTCTTTTCTAAGTTACCTGTTTGACGAAGCTTTGTCTAGTTTTCTTTTCATTCTGGTCGTACTAAACTTATGCGGTGGAGGTCACACGTAACTCTTTTGGAAGAGGTCGCACTAACTTACGCGGTGGAGGTCACACGTAAGTCTTTCAGAAGATGTCGCACTAACTTATGCGGTGGAGGTCGCACATAACTCTTTCGGAAGAGGTCGTACTTAATCTTACTCATGCGATCTGACATAAGATTTTAAACTGCACAACACTATCCATGGAAAATTTTCATTTAAAAAGAAAGATGAAATTTTGAAGGAAAAAAACAAAAGAAAAAAAAAGTACAAAAAATATCTTATTGGTGTATGTGGTGGTGGGGTCCCTTTGTAGTTTCAAATATTCTATATTCAGTTTTTAAAATTTTTTTCTAAAATTTTTGTTACGAATTTAATAGACTTAGGAATAAGGACATTATTGCTACTAATTTTTAAATTTATGGGTTTAGGGTTTAAAAATTTTTCTACTTTATTTAAAGAGAAAAAGAGAAAAGAAAATGCAAAACGACGTCTTCAAAAAAATATTGTACAAGGGTAATAAGGATATAAACAAAACGTCAGCGTTTTGTTTGAAATTCAAAAAAGTTACCGTTGTAAAGAAATATAAATAGCCGTCGTAGTCGTATACTCTCTTGTCTGCTCGCACTCTGCACTCTCACTATAGCTCTCGCTCTCACATTCAGAATTAGGATCAAATTTTAGGGTTTCCTGTTCTGAAAGCTTGCTTCAATGGCTTCCTTCACTTTTGAAGGCTTTGCTGGTCAAGACTGTAGCAGCATCACAATCGACAATTCTGCCTTCACAGTAGAGGATGGCGATGAATTCTTGCTCCGTTGTTCTGCCACAAAGGTTGACTCCCCAGTTGAGTTGGCCGAAATCTGGAAGATTAGTCTGCAGCATCCACGAAGGAGCGTCAATCTTTTTGTCGTGAAAGAATTTAGCCCCGGGTCGACGTCCTGCCAAATGTGCCAAATCAATGGTACCGTACCTTTTTTCCCCCAAGTCTTTATCATTTACTACTGATTTTATTTTTCTTTCTAAATATATCAAATTGTTAATATCTTTTTCTTTCTACATTTTTTACATTTAATTTGTGAATTCAAGAAACCCAAATTCAAATTCTTTATCCAATGGTAACAATTTCTTCAAATCTTCTCTTCTTTCTTTATCGTTTATCAAAAAGTTTGACTTTTTTTCATTTTCAAAAAATCTGTAAGGGTTCTTTATTTAATGAAATGGGTTTCTTTTGTAGTCTATAAACTGTAATTTTCTTTAATGTCCTTTCTTTGGCTGAATTTTATTTATTTATTTATTTTTCCTTTTTTCTCAGGTTGGACTCATGATGCCCTAAGCACCAACATTCACTTTGTTATTCCAGAGGATAAATTCTGGGATGAAAAATTACCCAAAAATCTACTTGAGAAATCGTCCCACCACCTCCTTCATGGGGTGACTCATTGTAATGGAGTTGGACATTTGCTGTCTCTTCAAGGATATCTTGGTGGTTCGGAATTTTTAAGAGGGAGTCATTTGATGGATCTTTGGGATAGGATAACATCCAATATAATTCATGCAAAGTAAGTTTCGGAATGTCGTCTAGTTTTAATTTGATTTTGTCATATTATTTACATTATAATGATACATTCTAATTATATGTGTATGTGCAGGAGGTTGTCATTAGTTGATTCTTCCACAAAATTCAACTGTGATCTGAGGTTATTGTATGCTGTTTGTCGCAAAGATAGTTGGTTTAGCAATTGGGGTTACAAGTGTGTAGATGAAAATTACGATTCTTTGGTGCAGAGGCTTTCCCAAGAGAACTTGGAGCAATTACTCGGACAAATTCCTATTCGGCATCGTCTCACATTTGTTCAACCAATCATTAACTCCTATCAATCATTAAGTGAAAATAAATTTTTGGTCCTTCAAGACCTAATGGGGTTTGTTCTCAGCAGAGTGCCACATGTTCTACCAGTTGATGATCCGATTGATGAAGAAGTTGCACCGGCACCCGATGCTCCAGCAGTTCCTGATGCCGACGCTCCAGCAATTCCCAATGCCGACGTACCAGCAGCTGCGCTCGATGAAGGGCAACAACAAGATGAAGAAGATGCTGTGGTCATCGACCCACATGATCAGCCTAATATCGAGGCTGCCGACCAAGGGCACAACGATGATGATGCACTAAATGACGATGATTCGGCAGAGGAGGATTCAGCAGAAGAGGATTTCCCCCATTATGGAAGTTCTGAGTCGGGCTCCGATTCTGGCCTTAATGTGGCGGATGACTTCGAGCTCGAAATCAAAGTACCAGCCCATGATCCGGACCCGATTCACGATTTGTTCTCACTTTATTTCCAATTGTTAACAGATCATCCAGATGAAGGAAGGAGAAACTTGTCTAAGGCGCTGCTGGGTTTCACAAATCTTGTAAAACTAGTTGAATAGGGTTTTTTTTTTAGTGTGTGAATGAGTTGTAAGAAACTTTCATTTCGTCTGGATACTTTGTAAAGAATTTTTGCTAGTTTCAATCTTATCCTATTCTTTTTCTCGTAAAAATCTCTGGTATTTGTTTCCATGACTTGTTTTATCAACTTTGGATATTCTTTTTGTCTTATATTGTTATTTTTGTACTCCCTGATTTGAGTCTATTATTGGTTTTACAAAATTGCATGGCTTGAAGTTCGGATTCTTTTTTTTTTTTTTTTTCCGTATTTGCTTTTTAATTTTTCAGGATTTGCAGAATGTGAACAACAACAATCTGTAGAGCCACAGTGGATGAAATTCATCAGCATATGAGGTATTTAACCTTTTTCTTTGGTTGTTGAGAAATAGAGGTGAAATGGGAATAAGGGTACTCATCCTCTAGAGTGTACCGTAACTGCAATTCCTAGCGTGAGAGGATTAAGGAACGAGAGATTATCAGCACCATGGCTGCCGATTTCAAATTATGTAAGACCATATGTAAGACCCATAATTATGTAAGACCATATGTACTTACGAAAGTTTTTTTTTTTTGGGTATCATATTTGCATGCAGTTGTTAGTCCTCTCTTGGCCAAGTGCGATGATCCGAAAATGGTCGAAGACCCAGGTGTTTCTGATGTTGTCTAACAATTAGATCAAGCTTGTAGAGAAGCTGGCTTTTTCTATGTATCATGGGGTGCTGGAGGTGTGACTACCCCTGCAACTTATTTTGATAAGGTAAGTTCTTAGAGCTTAGTTCTCACTAGAAGTTTTACTCAAATTTATCAGCTGTATTACCATGCAATATCAAATATATTCTCTCTTTGCCTGGTCTTCCCCTTGGACAAGAAAAATGGTACACCTAGTTATTATAGCATTTCATGCTTGTTGCAGATTCAACCTATTCTGAAGAAATATGACATTCTTTTTATTGTTGACACCTATGTTTTAAATTTAGGTAATGACTAATGAGAAAGCTCATCAATAGTAGTTCTTTAGCTAAGGTTTTTATTGTTGATGAGGCGTGGGGTCTTTTTCCTACAAATGTGAAGTAGGGGGCCATTGCACCTCTGATGAGCCAAATGCAGTGATTCAAGTTGAGAACATATGAACTGCTGTTAGGGATTGTTTCTTTTGTGTGTGTATATATATACATATATATATATATATGTTTTTGCCTCTCCTATGTGTTTTTTTTTTTTTTTTCCTTTTGGTTGGTTTTTTTTTTTTGGCCGTTGGTTCCCGTTTTATTGTTGTTCCATTGGCATTATTGAGTTGATGAAAAGATGTGCATCATTAATGCTCTTTCTCTCTCTTATTTTTTACAATAAAAAAATGTGCATGCTAAATTTTTATTGGCCAAATTGATATTTATGCATTGGTAAAAAAAAAAAAAATACCTACTGGATTGGTGCCATATATATATATACATAGAGTAGTAATTCATACTCAACATATCCAACTCTCCTCTCTATATCTCTCGGTCTCTCTCTCAAGACTTGTATAAACACACCAATTGAAGACCGAGATTTGAAGCTTCACCTAAGAGTAGTTACATAACATGCGTTATTCCCCTCTATTTTTGGCTTATCATTATTCTAGTGGGCTTTTTGGGTTCTGTTTTGGGTCTTATCTTGAACCACTTCTCAACCCTGTTCTTGAGGACATGCCCTGTACCTAAAGAGTCTTTTGGGTGGCCTTTAGCGGGAGAAACACTTGGTGCATGGCTCCTCACTCTTATAATTCTCTTGGGAACCTTCTTCAAGACCATTGTTCTAGGTGACTAATTATCACCAAACCATATAAATATATATATATCTAGATTTAAACTTATATGTAATTAGTTCTTATTGAACTTTTTGTATTATTCCTATATATTTTCAGGTATGGGAAAGTGTTCAAATCCCATTTGTTCTTGTCACCAAGGGTTGTGTCATGTGATGAGTGCTTAAGTATTTCATACTTCAGAATGAAGGCAAAGCGTTTGAATGTAGTTATCCAAAACCATCCATGGAATTAGGCCAAGCCTCCATGAGGTGAAAATCACAAAAGGCTCAGAAATGTGGCTTTCCTTTTGTCTCCATAACAAATCCAAGCCTGAGTTTCTCAACGACATTGAGATCATAGCCAATCATATTCTTCATTCCTGGAAAGACGAAAGACACGTTTCCTCTGAGGAACCCAGAAAGAAATTTTAGTCCATATATGCATTTGCATGTAAGGTTGGGTTTTGTTCAGTTTTGTTCTCTTTTCCTGGGTTTTGACCAAAGTTGGTTTCTGGTTAACTTTTTTGCAAAGTATTTATTATTTATTGTTTAATAAGAAAACAGGTACTCGGTTTGAACCCAGAAGATTCACAGAACAAGAATTCTCGCTTTCATAAGAGGGCTTATATCTCTTCACCTGTATATTCCTGGAACTCCTTTTGCAAGCGCTGATAAGGTTTTAATTCTTAGCACAGCATAATTAAAGTCTGTTAATTATAATAAGTAGATAAATCATACTAGCTTTTCAATGAATGTAATTAATTATACATAAAGGATAATCTAGCTATATAAATGGCTTACCATTAATTTCTCTTGTTTCTGAAAATTTTTAGAGGAGGGCACGTGAACTATATCTCTTTACTGGCTAGAAGTAGAATATCTTCATCTGTGAAAGCAATTATAAAGGAAAGAAGAACAAGTTCTTATCATGAGAATTCTAGAAAAAGAAGTGATTTCCTTGAGCTACTTCTTAGTGTTGATTTGATACCTTTTCTGAAGATGAAAAAGTGAGTTCTGTTTTGGACTCTATTTTGAGTGGATATGAACTACCTCTCTCTTCATGGCTATGTTGGTTTTTTTTCTTGCTTTTGCATTACAACAGCTTAAAGTAAGTACTTAATATATATATAAAAATATATATGTGTGTGTGTGTGTTTAAAATCTACCCCCTCATATATATCATAATTCTTATTAAATACATGCATTGTCAACTAATTAGCTCCTTAATTATGTTATAGATAGAGCATAAAAGTATTAGATGCATGAAGCTGAAAGATGAGTGTTTGAACTCAGAAGAAAATAAGAAAACGGAATTGACTCAGAAGGTAAGACAATTTTCTTCTTTTCAAATTTATATTGAGCTTTCTTAAAGTCTTCTTACTTGTTACTTATTTTGTTAAGTATGGTTTGACTGTATAAGATCATTAATTAAGCCCATAGATTTGAAAATATTGTAAAATTTGTGCTTCGAAAGGCCCCTGAAAGATGTCGGATTCAGAGATACGTCTAGCCAAGGGTTGAATAGCAAAATAATCCTAGACAGTCGACACAATAGGCCTCCTGGAGCCTTTTTTTTTTTTTTTTCTCAATAAAAAATTGTATACTGTTTAGCACTTTAGGACCTTTCTTTATAAAAATAAAGCTAAAGTTTAGCTTTCTTTTTCTGTATTCTCTATTGGTTTACCAAATCCCATATGGGTGGAAGGTCCTACCTATATTTAGTGCAGTTCACTCTGACTCTTCTCTCCATTCAAATGCTCTCAAGTTTCATCCCTAGAGATGGGAAGTAATTTCATCAACCTCAAAAGTCTCATCTTTAAATTCACTATAGCGACAAGACCATTTCATATTAAGAGTTTGGATAATTAATATTTGAAGTTTTAAGAAAATCTGAATATATGTATGTGTAGACATGTATATATACATATATATATATATATATGGTTTTTATGCTTTATTATTGATTATAATCCACTAATGAATTCGCCAACTGAGACTAGTTCAGTTGGTCCAAGACTTGAGGATATGTGTGAGTTTGGGAAGTCAAGGGTTCAAGTTTTGGTAGAATGTGTGTGCGTAATTTTCTTTTAAATTTGTAGTAAGTGGTGGTCATTAGTTAAGCCTCACTTTTTTTTAAAAAAAAAATAATCCACTAATGAATTGAACATAGAGCCAAGATCAAGTATCCAAGAATTTACTTCCTTCGATGGAAGGTCTAGAAGCTCTCCTGGTTTTGAGCTTGCTAAGCTTGAAGTGGCATTTTTCCTTCACCATCTTGTGCAAAAATTCAGGTAATTCATCATTTTGATCTTATGAAATCTTTATTTCCCTACCCATTAATCATAGTAAATTAAAGGGGTATGTAAATGAGCTTCGCTTAGTGTTATGTGGTCTAAAAACTTATATGTTGGTCAATGCCAAAAAGGGAAAAGTTAACCAAGTGGACGTGTCAGGTCGCATGAGTAGGATTAAGTGCGACCTCCTCCAAAGAGTTAAGTGCGATCTCCACCGTATAAGTTAGTACGACCTCCTCTGAACGAGTTAAGTGCGACTAGATAGAAAAAGAAACTAGACTAAGCTTTGTCAAATGGGTAACCTACAAAAAAAAAGAAACAAAAGTTTTCTCTTTAAAAATCGACTAGTCATCTCATTTAAGTTATTACCTAGTTATATTGTTACTCAAATTGTATTTTCCGATTATACAGTTACTCATTCTCATAATATGAAGACATTGAGCTATCCTCACCTATATAAACGGAATTCAATGCAGTTGTAAGGGATCTTGGATTTTTTAGATATTTTGGAAACTTTTTAGACTCTTACTTCTTCTTTCCGGGTAACACACTGTAATTTTGAGCTTTTGGAATTCCAGCTTTGAAACTTAACAAAACTCTTGTAATTCTCCAGAGAATAGTAAAAAACAGTATACGTAGGCTCATCTTTTTTGGGGCTGAACCATTTTAAAATTCTTGTCTCTTTATTTGCTTTGATTGATTAACCATTTGCATACATAAGCCACATCTTGTAATTTTTCCAAATTTACTGTTGACAAAACCTCCGTCAACAATTAGCGCTAGAAGAAGGGCTATTCCAGCAGAAAAAAATTGTCAATTCCGCTTCTTTCAACAATGACAAACACCAGAAATACTACTAGAAATACTGGAACTAGCCAAAATTATCCTCAAAGCACTGCTGCTACGCAGGTTAATCCTGGTAGATCTTGCTCAGGATCAACCTGCCGCGGCCACATCAGAAAATATTGTCCAAAGATAGGATTGCATAGAGGCAGCACTGGCGAACCTTCAGCAAATCACTAGTCAAATTAATGACTCTCTACGATGACTTGCTGAGGGATAGATGGTGACTCCGCCGCTACATGAACGTCCCAAAGAACGTCCTACTCAATAACCTGATAGAGGAATTCAGATCTTGGAGATAGGGAACCGTGACCAACCTAAAACCCGGCAGGAGTGTCATGGAGATTGCATCTCTAAGGGAAAAGGCAAGGTCGCAGACTTGCCTCTGGAAATTAGTACTGAAAGTTCGAGCACCAGTCATGATCGTGGATAACCTTCCCGGAGAGTGACCATTAATCGTGATTATCTAGACAACGAGCAAAAACATTAATCGAGGAGTGCCTTTGAAAGGATCAGTAGGGAATCTCGACAAAATCTTGCCAACCTGAGACAACATCTGGATCAGCGACATAGTTAGGAGCGATCCACATCGCATCACAACGATCAAGGTCGATCTCGTCGCACTATTTTATTGGAATCCCTAAGGTCGTAGCAGACCCTACCTAACCAACCTGCCTTATATTGTGACAATGATCAGATGCCACTCCTATAACTAGTAAGAGAGAATGTTCTCCCTCTGAACGTCGATGTTCATAATCTGAGGATTGTATTAGATGCACTTGCTGGCTAGAATGATGAGCACATTGATGGGTATCGTCAATCACCATTCAGCGAGGAGCTTCAAGCTGCCGCCTTACCTGCTGGATTTAAACTTCCCACCATAAACACTTTTGATGGGAAAACTGATCCACAAGACCATATGGATCACTTCAGCGACTTGATGGAACTTCATCGTATTGATGATCTCGCACGCTATAGATGCTTTGCTATAACTCTCACAGGAGCGACGAAAAAGTGGTTCTGAAGACTCAAGTCTGGTTCAATCTCGTCCTGGCAACAGCTTCAGACTACATTCTTGAGGCAATTCCAGGCTGCAAAGAATTTTATTGTTCCACTAGTAAGTCTATCTGCTATTCGGTAAGGCCTGGAGGAAACTCTACGATCTTACCTAAATCATTTTACCTCAGAGTTGGTAAAGGTCAATAACCCGTCTGAGGAAGGAGTTTTAACTCTAATGATAGCTGGGGTACGACCAGAAACTAAACTCTGGGAAGAGTTACTAGAGCGAGAATGCAGAACCCTTGAAGACTTCTATCGAAGAGTTGGTCGACATCTAAGAGTGGAATCTTTACGCAAAAACCTTCATAAGACGACAAAGAGAGGAGGAAAGGATACTGCTAAAGATGCGACCACAAACAACAACAATAATGATAAGAAGTCGGACAAAAGGAGTAATGAACAATCGACTGAAAAGTAGCCCGAACAGAAAAAGCAGGAGATTCCAAGAGCTCCCATGAGGTTTAATAATTATATTTAGAATTGAACGCACCCATAGATCATATCTATGCGGTTACAAACCAACAGGAACGGTATCATCAATCGGAACCGATGAAAAGAGATAGAGCGAGGCGCGATCCCAAAAAGTTTTGTCGGTATCACAATGACATTGGACTTGATACCAATAACTGCTTTGCCCTGAAAGATGAGATCGAAAGATTAATTAAAGAAGGGCGGCTACAGCATTACACTAAACAGAATAATGAAAGGAGAGAAGAAAACAGATAGCGACCTCCAGAAATTCAGCGCGAGGTGCGAACTATTTTCGGAGGACCGTATGTTGGTGGATATTCCAAGAGAATACAGGATAGGTATGCACGAGAAGCTCGACAGTAGCCGTTGACCAACGTCATGCACCTTGAACAGTGATCACGAAAGCTTCAGCAAGTATCGGATATGAATATTACCTTCACAGAACAAGACGCGATGGAGGTCCATTACCCACATAATGATGCGTTGGTCATAAAGATCAATTGTGGAAGCACGCAGTTATGGCGAGTATTAGTCGATAACGGAAGTGCTGTTGACATCCTGTACTACGACGCCTTTAAGAAGATGGGGTTGAATGAAAACGACCTAAAGCTCGTCGTCACTCCACACTACGGATTCACTGGTAATAGCATAATGCCTATGGGCATGATTGAGTTAATGGTCAATATTGGAACCTATCCTAAGGTTTCAATGGTAATAACCCAATTCTTGATTGTAGATTGCCCCTCTGGATTCAATGCTATACTGGGAAGACTGACACTAAGGGAATTTCGAGCTATTACTTCAATCTACCATCTTGCTATAAAATTTCTGACTCAATACGGGGTAGGCGAAGTGCGAGGAAATCAATATGATGCGCAGACTTGTTATAACAACTCTTTAAAGCTCGCAGTAAAGGATGCGACACCTCGCACAATAATGGTCCAGCTACCAAGAGAAGCATCAGGCGAAACGTCAGTCGAAGCGTCAGGCAAAGTGTCAATCAAAATGACAAGCGAAGACCTTGACCCTCGAGAAATCGATGGAAAGGTCAAAACTGGACCCATTGAAGACTTGGAGGATTTGCCATTTGACAAGTCCTCCAAGATTTTAAAGATTGGAGCGAAGCTTCAAGAACCTGTGCGAGCTTCAATGGTCGCTTTTCTGAAATCTAACTTGGATGTCTTCATATGGCAACATTCATACATGATGGGGATCGATCCGGATATCATATGCCATCATCTTAACATAGATCCGACAAAGAAGCCTGTACGATAGAAAAGAAGAGCTATGAATCCAGAACACTACGTCGCATTGAAAGAAGAGGTAGAGAAGTTGCTCGAAATTGGATTTATTAGGGAATCTTTTTACCCGAACTGGCTTGCTAACCTGGTTTTGGTAAAGAAACCCAACGGGAAGTAGAGAACGTGCATCGATTTCACCAATCTCAACAAAGCATGCCCGAAGGACAGTTTTCCCCTTCCAAGAATCGACCAGCTTGTAGATACGACATCGGGGCATGAACTCTTAAGTTTCATGGATGCATATTATGGATATAATCAAATCCCCATGTACGAGCTAGATGAGGAGTATACCTCGTTCATAACTGATCGAGGATTATACTGTTATAAGAAGATGCCCTTCGGACTCATCAACACAGGAGCAACCTACCAGTGTCTTATCAACATGATGTTTGTAAAACAAATTGGCGAGACAATGGAGGTATATATTGATGACATGTTGGTGAAGTCGAAGAAAGCCGAAGATCACATCAAGCATCTTGATGAGATGTTCAAAATTCTCCGAAAGTATCAAATGAAGCTGAATCCCCAGAAGTGTGCATTCGAGGTAGGATCTAGAAAATTTCTGGGTTTCATAGTCAATCAGCGAGGCATTGAAGCTAACCCTCCGAAGATACAAGCACTGATTGATATGCAATCTCCTCGCAAACCCAAAGATGTGCAGAGCCTGGCAGGAAGAGTGGCCGCATTGAGTCGATTTGTATCCAGGTCGACAGATAAGTGCCAACCATTCTTTGAAGTATTGAAGGGTTCGAAGAGGTTCGAGTGGACGGGAGAATGCGAGCAAGCGTTCCAAGAATTAAAAATACACTTGGGTTCTCCTCCACTCTTGTCGAAGCCAAATCCGGGGGAAGAATTATATTTATACCTTGCTGTTTCTAAATATGCGACAAGTGCTGCATTAATTTGAGAATATGAAAAGATACAACGACCAGTGTACTACATAAGTAAAAGACTACTCAATGCCGAAACAAGATATCCAGAGATGGAGAAATTGGCATTAGCACTTATCGTCGCGTCCAGGAAGCTTCGACCTTATTTTCATGTGCACACCATCAAAGTTTTCACGAACTTTCTGTTAAAGTAGGTTCTGCAAAAACCGGAGGCTTCAAGACGAGTACTTAAGTGGACAGTTGAATTGAGTCAGTTCGACATTAATTTTCAACCCTGCACGGTGATTAAAGGGCAAGCTCTTGCAGATTTCATTGCGGAATTCACATATGATGTCAATCTTCCCACAGAAATAATCGAAAAACTTACCACAAATTTATCCAGATTGTGGAAGCTTTACGTCGATGGATCGTCAAACGAGAGTGGAGCTGGTGCGGGCTTAGTACTAATCAGTCCTGAAGGGCACAATATTCATTGTGCACTTCGCTTCAATTTTCTAGCATCAAATAATGAGGCAGAATATGAAGTATGATAGCCGGGCTAAAGCTCGCACAAGAAATGAAGGTCAAAATGATTGAGGTATACAGTGATTCCCAGCTAGTCGTTTGTCAAGTGAATGGCGAGTATCAAGCAAGAGGAGAGAGAATGATGGCTTATTTATAAGAGGTATGAAGATTATTCTTGATATTCACTGCCTATAACATTCAACTTCTTCCTCGCATTAAGAATACTTGGGCAGATGCTCTAGCTAAGCTCGCCTCAATAAAAGATGCCGAATTACTAAAGATAGTCCCTGTCGAGTTTCTTACAAAACCAAGTGTCGAAGCAGAACCCCAAATAGCTATGACAGTTGATAAAAAAATCATCGTGGATAGATCCTATAATGAAGTATATATAAAATGGCGATCTCTCCGAAAACAAAGACGATGCAAAGTGACTTCGAATGAAAGCAGCTCGCTATATTATCTATGACGAGAAGCTTTATCAAAGAAGTTTTAGTGCGCCGTTATTGTTATGTGTCGATGAAGAAAAAGCAGACTACATTATGAGGGAAATTCAAGAAGGAATATGTGGAAATCATTCCGGGGGACAGGCACTTGCGAATAAGGTTCTAAGATAAGGGTATTTTTGGCCGACCATGAAGAAGGATACAATGGAATTTACTAAGAAGTGTGACAAATGCCAACAATTTGCAACTATTCCTAGAATGCCACCTGTTCCTCTCACTCCAATGACTAGTCCATGGCCATTTGTAATATGGGGAATTGATATTATCGAAACGCTTCCATTGGCGCGAGGTGGATTGAAGTATGAAGTGGTCGCAGTCGATTATTTCACCAAGTGGACAGAAGCTGAAGCCTTGAGTACCATTTCTGCAAAAAAGATGATAGATTTTGTTTACAAATCTATAATCTGCCATTATGGTATACCACATATCATAAATTCTGATAATGGGAAACAATTTGACTGCGATGAGTTCCATATCTTCTGCGACAACTTAGGCATCAAGAAGAATTTCTCCGCTATTGTTCATCCACAAGCCAATGGACAGGTCAAAGCGATAAATAAAATACTTTAACACATTATAAAGACGAAGTTGGAAGAGCATAAAGGAGCTTGACCAGAAGTACTCCCTGAAGTTTTATGGGCTTATCGCACTACTCAACGAACCACTACTGGAAAAAGTTTATTCTTTTTAGCTTACGGATATGAAGCAATGGTTCTGGTTGAAATTCGTGCGAGCTCTCTACGACGATCAACCTATGAGCAAGATTGCAACAAAACACTAATGAGGATTGAGCTCGAGCTTTTAGAAGAAAAGCGGGAGCAGTCTCAGCTTCGAATCACATCATATCAACAGCACATTGCTCGATATTATAACTCTAAAGTCGGAAGAAGAGGATTTGAAGTTGGTGACCTTGTTCTTTGGCAAGTCCTACCAAATAATAAAGAGTACGGTACTGGTGTATTTGGACCTTCTTGGGAAGGACCGTATGTTATTGATGCCATCATTCGACCTGGGACATATAAGTTAGCTCACACTGGCAGACAAAAGATCGAACATGTCTAGAATGCAGAACAATTTCGTCGCTATTATCAGTAAATTTTCATATATTTTCAACAAATTGGGGGCTATCTTGTATTCGTCATTCATGGGACATCTTGTATTCGTCATTCGTGGGACATCTTGTATTCGTCATTCGTCAATAAAGATATCTACTTGAATTCATCATTCATTGTTCGTCATTTGTTATTCGTCATTCGTTATTCAACATTCATTGCATTAATCAATAAGGATGTCTTCTCTTCGATTATTCAATTTGGTTCACCTTTTATAGTTTTATGGCAGTCTTCGAACACCATAAAACTCGGGGGGCAGTGAGATCAGAATATTATCTCCTACTCGCTTCCTAAGGGACTATGCAAAACGTCCATTTAGAGGAGTTGGAATGTTAGATCGCTAAAATTCCTAAAAATCTAAAATTTCTTAAAATCTTAGGATTTTCTCCTCGCTTCATGCCTTAGCATGTCGTATTATGCAATTTCCCTCCTCGAACAACAAAGTAACTAAGCAAAACATTCATTATTCGATGTGATATATTGCTATATTTACATTTTGCTATGGAACTTTTGAAAAACAGTATTGAGTTTGCATCACTCATACTTGTTGTTTTCTTAAGCGACCTAACCTATCCTAACACAACTATTTTAAGTGTGTTGGATTCGAATCGCAATAGCATACCGATCAGTCACCTAGTGATTGACTACTTGGTTAAATTAATTATCTTCTATATAACAACGTAGTGTTTTGATTGTTTTGCAGGAATAAATATCTGATTAGAAAGCATTCATTAAAAAATTAAAAAAAAAAGCTCGCACTTGTATGCAAGCAAAGAAATACAAATAAGAAGGAGACCAAGCCCGTATTGTTCTGAAGTTAAAAAATAAAAGAACACAAAATTTTTATGCAGACGTGTTCGCTCCACCATCTCTAGTTTTGGTAGCTTCTGCTTCCCTCCAACTCCGGACAAGCTCGACCACATCTTCGCTAAGGATGGAAAAGTCGAAGTCCAGATGCTAGCAGAAGATGTTATATATAATGGTTGATGAGGCGATGTCACTAGCTTTTTCTTCGAGCTCCTTGACTTAGCCTTAAACTCTTCAATAGCCTTATGAGCTACTTCTATTGTCGCCTCCTTCATGTGATCTGGATGCTCAGAGATAGTCTTTTCAATTGCTTTAATTTTCTCCTCGAGCTTCTCCTTTTCAAACTTCTCCATGGCCAGACCTTCGAGCAGTTGCTGCCTCTCTAAGTCAAAGGCTTTTCTCTCCTCCCCGTGAGCCTTCTCCGAGTCCTCGAATGCTTGGGTTATCTCTTCGACTTTTTCAGCCTTAACCAAACATTCAAGGACTGGGTCATGCATCAGGATAGCAGCTACAGCGGTCTGAAAATATAACACATCAATACCAGGAAAACATACATTGAAGAGGGAAAATAAAAGATGCTTACATTTGCTAGCATCCTCATCGCAGAACTGAAGGCAACCTTAGTTGATGGTCGCTTTATCCTTGCCCAGCCATCTTTAGAAGTGAAACGATCAATGAAGGCTGTACTCATACTAGCCTTCTCCGGCAATTGGTTAAGGAGAGCGAAAAGCTTCTCGTCTTTATCAACTTGGTTCGGTTCTGAAGAAGTGGCAGTCTCCTTGGATAGATCAGGATGGCTCGCAGTTTGAGGCTGAGGAGAAGGCGAGCTTGTTGAGATATCCTCGAAGGCGACTTTTCGTTTCTTGGAAGTGTCGTCCTTCTCTTTCCCTTTTGACATCGATGGAGGTGTGCTCTCTGGCATCTTCGACTTTGCCATTGACCCCAGAGTGGATGGCGGTGCTCGTAGTCCGCTACCGATAACCATTTATATACAGATATACGAGTCAGCATGCGAGGTGACATAATACGATGATAAGAAAAAAGAAGGAAAAAATAATTACCTTCTAGCTATTGATAAACTGGTGGTGATACAGCTTTTGGATATGATGGTTCTGAGGTTGTAGGAGTGGCAGGTACTTTTCGCTTCCTAGATTTGGAAGACGAGACACTCTTTTCTTTCTGCTTCCTCGGCTTCTTCTTCTTCGAGCTCGAGGGTCTGGTTTAACGGACAGTGGAATTCGGGAAAGTAGCTCCCCTTGGAAGCAGACCACAAGCGACTAATTTCTTGGACATCCCAAGTTTCTTCCAATCGAATTCTTCAATCGGAAGGTCGTTTATTCTGTACACCCTTGCGAGCTATTCTCTGGAAAGTTCATGCCATTCCCTATTATCTGCGATGATATACGAGTGCGATCAAAATAATATACTTATGAAGAGAAGACAATAAGCTAAAAGTTACCTACCAAGGTTTTGAAAGAAGCCGTTATCAGCGTAGTCAAAGTGGAAAAATGGATTTTTCCATTTTCCCATGTTGTTGCAAACACCGTAGATAGTTTTTATTGCTTGGTTCGACCACTTGCTCGCATAAAAGAAGCCGAAGTCTGATGGGTTTGATTTCACTTGGTAGAACCAAGCGAACTCTTCAAGAATGGGGGTCTCTAAGCCTAGTTTATGGTATAGTATGTACAGACTTACCATAAATCTATATGTATTTGGAGTTAGTTGGAAATGGACGACCCTATAGTAATCGATGATTGATTTTATGTATGGATGAAGTGGGAGGTGAACACCGCATTTGAGAACTGTTTCAGAGAATGAGGCAATTCCGCGAGGTGGTGTGTGTGGTCGATTGAACTCTATGGGAAGGCGTAGAAGGACGTCAATTTTATAGTTGCAAATGATTTTTCTGAGCTTGTTTGTTGAACAGCTCGTCTTTATATTGGTACATAACTAATTCCTCTCCACATATTGATAACCCGTTGTGAATGCATGGGCATCCTTGATATGCCGAGGTCACTGGTCCTGGGGAAGGTCACCTATGCAAGGACTATTTTGCCTAACCCCGGTTATCTCCACTTCGGGTTCTGGCTCAAGATAATCGTCAAGGTTTATGGAGCTAACACTGAAATTGGAAGATTCTCCTGAGAATGCATTCCCTTCCCTAAAATCCTCACTAGTAGACATCTGAAAAGAAATATAGATAGATTTAGTCCTATGCAAGCATCAGGGATCTTAGCTATATGTGAGCAATTTTGGGGTCTCATCCTAAGATTGCATCAACAAGCTGCTCATCGAATTTTTTCTAATCGATCTACAGATTCATAAAAATTATTCGAGCAGTTCTTCGATAATTCGTCACTCGATTGACTATGGTTTTCAAAAAAAAAATATAAATATAAATAGGGTTTCAGACCCTAAAAACTCTTTTACGAGTTCGTCTCTGTCAGTCATCTAAAAGAGAGTATTCTATAAACTAACGAAAGGGATCTGAAAAAATTCCCATTTCAGTCCATACGAGTGTGGGACGGGTTTTTATTCAGGACATTTAGGCTCTATAATTGGTTTCAATTTCTAGAAATAAAATCTGTAAATGAGTTTTCTAGACAGACAGAACAATAAGAGAGATAGGATATATACTAACCTTTCTTCGAAGACAGAGGGATCAAGATGTAGTCTGAAGGATTGCGGTGATAGCTTCATCGGAGAAGAGGCTGAAAGTTGTACGAGCTGAAGAACAAGACGATGCCAAAAAGATTGCTTTGTGAATGCTTCAGGTTTCGAGAGAGAGAGAAACAGCAGACGATAGGGTTTTTGTTTTTTAAAAGGAGACGGATTAATTTTCGATATATATGTCTCGAGCATCGTCAAATCACAGCCGTAGATCAAGGTATTTAATTTTCAGATCCAAAGGCCGAAGTTCACGCGGGATTTGATTTTCTGAAATTAAATCGGTATTTTTTCAAAATTTGAAACGACTCGATTTAAGACAACAACTGGCATCATCGCTATCATTGTGTCTGCTCAAAAAAATGGAAAAGTCTCCTTGAGTTTTGCTATTTTTCTTAGAAAAAGTGACACGTGGTTTCATTTGTCAGAAAAAGGTGTGCGTGATCTTGAAAATGTGAGATTTGAGATCTAGCGACTCTTCAAAGTTCTCAAGTCTAGGTCATGACATCGCATTTTTTAAGTTCGCACTCATGGTAGAAGGAAGCTTCATTTCGTCCTAAAGAACTAATAGAGCTAGAGGGTAATTTTTGTGCGGTCTAAAAACCTTTATGTTGGTTAATGCCAAAAAGAGAAAAGTTAACCAAGTGGACGTGTCAGGTCGCATGAATAGGATTAAGTGCGACCTCCTCTGAAAGATTTAAGTGGGACCTCTACTGCATAAGTTAGTACGACCTCTTCTGAACGAGTTAAATGCGACTAGAATGAAAAGGAAACTAGACTAAGCTTCGTCAAATGGGTAACCTACAAAAAAAGGGAAACAAAAGTTTCTCTTTAAAGATCGACCAGTCATCTCATTTAAGTTATTACCCAGTTATATTATTACTTAAATTGTATTTTCTGATTATACAGTTACCCATTCTCATAATTGGGAAACATTGAGCTATCATCACCTATATAAACGGAGTTCAATGTAGTTGTAAGGGATCTTGGATTTTTTAGATCTTTTGGGAACTTTTTAGACTCTTACTTCTTCTTTCCGGACAACACATTGTAATTTTGAGCTCTTGGAATTCCAGCCTTGAAACTTAACAAAACTCTTGTAATTCTCCAGAGAATAGTAAAAAACAGTGGACGTAGGCTCATCGTTTTTGGGGCTGAACCACTATAAAATTCTTGTCTCTTTATTTGCTTTGATTGATTAACTCTTTCACACACAAGCCACATCTTGCAATTTTTCTAAATTTATTATTGACAAAACCTCCGTCAACACTTAGTATAAGTCATTGTTCGCGTTGAATTTTATGATTAAGTACTTGGACAACATGTGAAAATTGCACCACTTTTTGATTTTGTAGAGAACTGAGAATGAGGAACAACCTACAGCCTATCCATATGTATAATTTCAAAAACGGTTGGTTCTATACTTGGAAAGTTACTCATAGTTTGGTCAAGAAGTGGTTTTAAGCTCCAATTTAATAGTTTGAGGTAGGATAACGGTGGTATAAATGATGAGTTGAAGGTTGACCAAAAGAACGGCATATTGGACAATACAAACCTCACCTCAGTTCACAAATCCAATTCGCAAAACAGCCCTTTTTCTTGTTAAAGTTTATATATAGACAGATAAATGATGCATGTTAAGTTTTGCATTCAGACTTCAGAGCCGTAAAATTGCTTCTTGGAATGATTGAGAGCCTTTTGTTTCTTTTTTTCTTTTTTTTTGGTTGAGCTAATAATTTAGATTATTATTCCAGAGGTTCTATTGACCGTTAGATATAAAATGAGCTCAATGAAACGAATGTAGACATGTCTTAATTTAGAGACATGACAACAATATTGGAAGAGTACAAGGAAGAAAAGAAAAAGCTGTTGCTAAATTATTAGCAACTAAAAATTCAATCCCTTTTCACTTATCATTAGTCTTAATCTGAATTAGCTTAATAGTAAGTGAAGTTTATTATGAAAACTTATTCTTAAACGAGCAAGGTACAAGGTACAGAAAGATCTATAGGATTGATGGCAACAGACTTGCCACTCAAATCCCATGAAATCGGGAAAAAAATATGAAAGAACTGTAGAAATCAAATATGGAAATATTCAATATTTACAGCGCATAAAAACTAATACTAACAAAATCCCACAAATAAAGGAATTAAAAAAAAAAAGGCGAAATCCTACATTCCTCCTCAAGTTGGGGAATAAATATTGATCATTCCCTGCTTAGAACACATTTCTTCAAAACTCGTGCTTAGTAATGCTTTAGTGAGAACATCTGCTATCTGCTGAATTGTAGGAATGTAGACTAGTCGAATCATATCAGCTGAATTGTAGGAATGTAGACTAGTCGAATCACATTATCTTTAACTTTCTCTCTAATAAAGTGTCTGTCAATTTCAACATGTTTCATTTAGTCATAATGATCTTCGTTTAGTCACAATGAACGGGATTCTTAGCCATACTAATTGCAGCCTGGTTGTTATAGTACATTCTCATAAGTCCTTAGAAATGCATCTTTAACTCTTCTAGAATTCGTTTCAGCCATAAATCTTTACGTACTCCATATCCCAAAGCTCGAAATTCTGCCTCTACACTACTCCTAGCTACAATACCTTTTTTTTTTTTAACTTCACTAAGTGACCAAATTGGCCCGAACATATCTAATATCCAGAAGTTGAACAAAAATCAGTGATAGAGCCAACCCAGTCTACATCTAAGTATAACTCCATACCCCTGTTGTAGTTTTCCTTGAAGAACAACCCTTTTCTTTGTGTCATCTTGAAATACTTCAGGATACAATATACAACATCAAAATGTTCTTAGGTTGGGTTATTCATAAACTGACTTAGAATACTCACTAAGAAACTAATACCAGGATGAGTATGAGATAGATCAATCTTCCTATAGTCTTTGATACCTCCCCTGTAAACAGGTGAACTTTCCTTGTTTTGGCCTCTAAATCTACAAGTTTATACCCCAATATACCAGTGTCCTTGAGTAAATCTGGGTATATTTCCTCTACGACACAGAAATTCTTTGGCTACTCCGAGCTACCTCCATGCCTAAGAAATACTGAAGACTTCTAGGATCCTTGATCTCAAATTCAGTTGGCAGAAAACTCTTTAAACAAGCCACTTCTTCATCATAATATCCTGTCAAAATAATTTCATCTACAAACACTATTAAAACAACAATTTTTAAATTAGTTGAGTGTTGAACAAATAGTATATAATCAAATTGACCTTGTGAATACCATTGCCTTTTTACTACCTTAGTAAACCTATAAGCCATGCCCAAAGGGACTGTTTAAATCCATACAAGGACTTCCTAAGCCTGTAAACTTTGTTATTGGTATTTGGTTCTTCAAGGCCTTGTGGAATCTCCACGTGAACTTCTTCAAGATCACCATTGTAAAAGGTGTTCTTCAAATCGAGTTGATTCAATCGCCAGTTCAAATTAACAAGAAAAGAGATTAGAAATCAGACTACATTCAACTTAGCAACTGGTGCAAATATCTCCAAGTAGTCGATCCCATATATTGAGGTGAATTCTTTTGCAACAAGTTGAGCCTTGTACCTTTCTATACTTCTAAGAGTCTTGTGTTTGACCAAAAATATCCATTTGTGTGCCACTAATTGCTTTTCTTGTGGAAGAATTGTGATTTTTCATATACTATTCTTTTTTAGTGCCATGAGAGTTGGATATGTTAAGGGTGATTTCAAAAACTTAATTATGATTGTTCTTTAATTTCCAAAGTTTATGCAATTGGTTGTTTATTCAAACTTGATTATATTCTTCTATGTTTATTGATTTCATGAGTTATATTTTGATTTGTCTAGGAGGCCTACTAGATGAACGTGATATAACTTTACTAGCATTTGAATTAAGCGTTCAGTTATAATTAAATACATTAGTAGCAAAACTATATATAGTACGCTCATTTGAGATATTGTTTATAGTGAAATACATAACTTAGGTTAGATTTTACGTTTGTGAAATTATAATTTAGATTAATCTAAGGCCCTTCTTAACTTAATGCTTTTATTGAGTAATTCTAGAGCGTTTACTTAGGTTAATTAATATAAAGAAGTTAGATATGGTGTTAATCTATCTAACGTACAAATTAAGAAAAAATAGAAATAATTGTGCATTCGTAAACTATTTACGATTGATAAATTTGGTAGATAACTACGAAGATTTAGTAATTAATTTGCATAATTATTTAGTGGTAGCGAATGAACCTTGACCTATTTATTTTTTTATTTTGATTTAGTTTTGATTTCTCAACCCCCCGGTCACCTTAGGATTTGTAATAATTTAGTTAGACCAATTCGTCGTGGGATCGACTCTTACTTGTTACTATACTAAGTAATTACTAGGTTTCCCTAGACTTTGCTAAATAGAGATAGGAAGGATTAATTTGGCTGTTTAATAATACACCAACTGATAATATAGTGGTAGGCTTTGAATGTCTTTATTCATTAAGAATAAAAGAGAGGGAAAAAAATGATGGGTTGTTTTGAAATTCGATATAAGTAAAGCATATGATAGAGCTGAGTGGGTTTTCTTAGAAAAGGTGATAGAGAAGTTGGGTATTGATTATAGACAGATAAAAAAGGTGAAGAATTATATTTCCATTGTAAAATTCTCTTTTTTTATTAATGGAGCTCCTAGACGACAAGTTATTCCGAGGAAGGGAATTCGACAAGGTTGTCCCTTATTACCTTATCTTTTTATCATATGTGCTGAAGTATTATCGGGTATGATTGGGAGGGCCGAGGTTAATGGTTTAATTCAAGGGATTTTGATAGCCAGGGGAGCTTCTTCCATTTCTCACATGTTCTTCAAAGATGACAACCTTGTTTTTGTGCGAGTAATGCAGATTATTAAAGGCTATACTTGATGCAGATTATCAATGCTTGAAGTCATTGTTACAATAAAGGAACTATTCAATATTGAGGTGGTTTCTTGTCACGAAAAGTATCTAGGTCTCTCTTCTCAAATCAGTAAGAATAAAATGCATGTGTTCAGCTCTATAAAGGAATTGTCAAAATCTGAATGTTTGACTATTGTTAACTTTGTAAAAGGAATCGTTTCTTCTAAATTAGAGGTAGATTTACATATATTATTGCATTCTTCTTAAATTAGAGGTAGATTTACATATATTACCTATTTACATAACTCGATAGATTTGCCTATATTGTTAGATTTTTCTTTTACGTGTATCAATATATATGGAGAGAGAAAGCCAAGAAAGAGAGGTAGATTTACATATATTACCTATTTACATAACTCGATAAATTTGCCTATATTGTTAGATTTTTCTTTTACGTGTGTCAATATATATGGAGAGAGAAAGCCAAGAAAGAGAGAATGTTGAGGTGAGAATGATGAGAGAAAGTCGAGAGAGACAGGACGAGGTGATAGAGTTTATGAGAGAGAAAGAAGATATGTTTGAGTTAAAAGCTTGAATTTTAGTTTTAGAAATTTTGATAATTAATAAAATACAATACAATTGCTCACCAAACATAGTATAATTTAATACAAGTTCTTAATACAATAGAAAACTAAACATAATACTATATAACAATAATACATTATAACTTAATACAATACTCCAGAGCAAAAAATAAAAAATAAAAATACAATACAATACGATGCACTAAATAAGACCAAAAAATACAAAACAAAACAGAAAGAAAGTCGTGTGGTTCTGCCTTATTTGTGCAGAGGTATAGTTGAATTGTTTTAGTAGTGTAATAAAAAGTTCTACTTAGATACTGATTAAAAAAAAAAAAGAAGTCCAGAAGATAAAATTAATGAGGCCTGTAATACTCGAAGCAGGACCTCTTTACACAAGTAAGCACGATATATTTTCATACATAATAACTGAATTTTGTGACGTTTTCATCTAAATTTGTACCAAACCTAATAGTTCGTTTGACAATCTGCCTTGGACATAAATATAGATAGACCTGTCAATCTATTTTGCACTTTCCTCATTTGCGCCTTTCAGATTCCTTTGGCTAATCTTTATAAGATTACAAGGAATTGCATTGCATTGCATTGCATTAGAGAGGAAGCGGTTTCTCAGATACTTGAGTGAAGGAATGTAGTTTCCCTACAAATAGTAGTAGTGTACCTTTTGTCTGTGATGGATTGATTACATCGTAAGCGAATGTTGTTTGAGCTCATGTTAAGTTAGAATCATGGTGTAAAACTGATCCTTCTGACATCAGCCAGCGGGCAAATCTATTAAGAATGATTATGCATGTGAGTATCATCGACTTTCTTTGCATTTCTTCAGTTGCAAATAGTTGAATTTATTGTCACGTTTAATGATAGGTATAATGACAGACAGAAAAAGGATCAAACCATTAGGGGGAACAAGGGGTAATTTACTACTATCCAAATATAGTCAAATGCAAAAATCCCTATAATCAGATTGTATTCTGAATATATAGCAATGACAAAAATTTCAGGGGAGGCAAAAATGGCAAACCGATAGTTGCCCCTCAGATACGTAAGCTAAATAGCATTACAAGTAACACGAAAGAAAAAGTCATTACAGTGACTATTTCCTTAATTTTTTGAACACATGCCAACAATTGACCGCAAGAATGAGAAACCCACTTAACTTAAAAATGTGCTCAACTCTATATTCTTCTACCATGCAGGGAGATCATCTAGTCCTCAATCTCTACCATGGCCAATCCACATCTTCTAGCTGGAAAGGCAGATACTCAACTCTAAACTGGGTCAGCTCAATTAGATCATAATTCATCATGTGCTTCAGCTTCTGTGCCAACATTTTCATTTCCTGAGCCTTCCGATTCTGCAGCTGATTCACTACTTTGGGAGGAACTCTCTTCAGAAGTTGTGTTGGAAGTTTTTGTCGTTTCCTCATTATTATCAGTTTCGTTCTTCGTAGCTTTCTGAATTTTAGGCTTTGGCTTTGGAATTCTATTAACACTGGCAACCTAAACAAAGACCAACCGTATATAAATGTGAATATCACAAGCACACAAAATACACACATCGTAAAGCTTCAGACTTAGTTATGAGTAGAAGAACTGCAGTAGTACCTTGTCCTGCAGATTGAACACCTTCAAATAAACTTCTTCCGATGTGAATGCAGGTGTGCTAAATGCAGAAGTCCTTCAAGAAGAAAGAAAACAAGGGTTTGACATCAGTCATTACTTGAGACAATGAAAAAAAATATAAATAAATAAAATAAAAGGGTAATACGCTCTATTCAGCAAATGACAGCTACTCTGTGCAACTGTATACGTATAACTAACTCTAATTACTCTGTTCCACATTACATATTTAATGATAACATGTTTTTGTATAACCTGAACCAAAACTATGCATGTAAGTAAACTAACATATGGCCACATACATAATCATTGCACGCATTCGTCTAGAATACCCATTATAATAGATTAAAAAGTTAAAAATTACTTACTTTTTCTGCTCAGCTTCCTTCTCATCCAACCAAGTCTTCAAGTTGTCAGCTTCACTTAACACCTGAAAAGCTGCCAATATTAGTCATAGAAAACACTCGTTTCTATCATTCTTAAGTATCATGATACAACTACAGTTCATTCCAGAAAACACAAGATGATAAATAGCCAGACTGCCAGCGTATGATTTAGCACCTCATCTATGTTCTCTTTAGGAAGCCAAGATTTGTCCGTCTCCCACTTACGTACAATCTGCAGACAAACAGAAATTGTGTGGGTAGGGGATCAGCACAACATGGTAACAGTAAAAATTGGATTTCATTTATTCAATCACCTCATGAACTAAATGTACATTTTATGGCATTCTTCTTCGTATGCCTTGATTTTTTTGTTTTTGTCTGGAAGCAGCAAATATACAATGGTTTATATGCACAGATGAAAAGTTTATAATAAAAAAAGGGTAGATTGAAACAAGACGCTATCGATTGAATAAGCCACACGGAGGCACAGCAGGTCAAATCAACTTATTTTTTATTTTTTATATTTTTTAAGTGAGGCTTAACTAATCACCACTACTTACTACAAATTTAAAAGAAAATAACACACACACTCTACCAAGGCTTGAACCTCTGACCCCCCTAAACTCACATACACATCCTTCAGGCCATGGACCAACTGAATTAGCCCCAGTTTTTTTTTTTTTTTTTTAACAAATAGTCATCTGCCACTTGGTACTCTCTAGCTTTTTTTTTATATAAAGATGCCAGAAATTTAAAGACTTAACCAAAAACTTCCAAAAATTCATTTATACCCAGAAACTCATGCACCAAGAATGCCTACGCTATTGAAAATTTCAATCAGAGCCTGCCCCTCAATAACTTTGATGTAAATTTCATTGACAGGCCTCAAGAGTTTGAAGTTTCAACTTAAAGGCAGGACACTCCTCGAGAATATTTCCTTATATACACAGATGCCTCCTTTGTGAATGTGTTGTCACATTTTTTTTTTTTTGGGTGGTATGGTTTGTTTATGCCAAAATTAACAAAGGGATACTGAAAGAAGAGATTGAAAGGAACTTGAAGCTGTGGAACTAGTTTCTCAGAAAATATATAGAAAAATTGCTTTTCAAACACACCCATTTACTTTCCACCAACCAGAAAAATATTTAAATAAATATTGTTTCAAGTCATCTTTTCTCACAAAATGCACTGTAAAAAACATGCATAAATAGTAAAAAATCCGACATCCGACCACAATTAAGAAGAATTTTCATCATAGCAGTGTTTAATGACCTGTTGCAGCTCATTAAGGTAACTTCCAGCGTGGTTAACAGCTGCTGGCCGGGCAGTAAGTTCTTTCAATCTGCAACAAAATTTCATCAGCGCAAAACAATCTTCAGTTATACTTTCCTCATTCTAAAGTGACTTCAAAATCACATGAAATTTACACTCCAAAGAAAGGTCATGTCAAGTCAAGAAATCAAAATAGAACATACCTGAAGAACACTGGGTCACCAATAGCTTTTAACATATCTAGGCGTTCCTGAAACTCTGTGGCAGAAGCATCTTCACCGTCCATATATAGCCATTCTTGAACCTAAGAAAATTAATTTGCTTCAGTAAAAAATTTACGGGAAAGCTCTGTAAGAACATGCCCCACTAGTCCAATAAGAAAGGTTAACCTCATCAAGCTTTTCAATGAAGGATTTCCGTTCATCACCAGTAGAAATCTTTTCAACCTCCTCAGATGTTTCAAGCTGATACCAAATGGAACATAAAAAGAAGTCCATTAGAGAATGCAGAAATGAGCAAATTATCTAAACAGTATTACAGAGGTAACAGATGACCAAATAAATGAAACACAGGAAACCACAGAAATGAACCAATATCATAAATAGCCAACGAAACCAAAACCTACACCAATAGACAAAAGGGGAAAATCTGAAAGATGGTTACAAAAATGTAACAATGTGAACTCCAAAACACTGACCAACCACTCTTAACTATGTCTCTGAGATGGATGCTAACGGAAAGCAGTAGGGTAAAATGTGCCATTTCAGAATATCAAAAGGTTATGTAATTTCAAAATTCCTACCTTGTCTTTGGTACTGTATATGTATCCTTCCAAATTATTTTTCAACTCTGCAGTTTTTCTTCGCTCTGCATCCTTTTTCTCTAAGGCTTCTAGTCTACTTTTAGCTTCAACAAGGGACTGTTTTGGAAGAGACATTGCAGGACCCACTGTCTTCTCAACAACCTATATGTCATGAGAGTAGAGTCAACGAGAGGAGAGGAAAAAAAAAAAAAAAAGACAGCAAAATAAGAAGATTAAATAAAAAATTCAAGGAATTATTAAAGCTTCAAAAGGCTTTCTAGATGTACCTTTAACGGAACCCTGAAAGTTCGTTTTTTCAGCTTTCTTTCAGTACCAAGATGAATAGCACTCTGTTCTTCACCAGAGTTTGATGTATTACTAGTTCCAGCATCATCAACATGCAAATTGGCACTGCTTTCTTCTGAAGTATTCTTAGCACCAACTTCTAAAGATATGTTGGGAGAAGCAATAGTTGAGTTCTCAACTGTCAGATTCTTTTTAGGAACTTCAACCCATTCAGTTGTTTCAATAACAGCATCTGCCCGATCCAAAGACAGAATTCCGCTTCTACTCAGAGAAAAATGCAGATTTGCCTTAATGGGGGAAGACAAATTCCGAGATGCATACCTAAATCAAATACATAAACAGATACATAAAACAACATTAGTATATATCTGATGTTCACTTGATAACGCAATCAAAATTTCTGAAAAGCATCAAAGTAGATACAAACCACAAACGAAATAGACTTACTTCTCACTAGCATCCGTCAGACCAGACAGAGTATACTGAGCAAATATAGGAGAGGTTACTCCAGGTGGTAGAAGATCTGCACTACCATAAGCCAGCGAAACTTCGAAATCTTTGTCATGAATAATGGATCTGAACATCTGTTGAATAGATAAAAAGTACATTAGTAACCAGTATCCAACATCTGCTAATTCTAGTCTCTCACAGCATTGCTATTGGTTGCCATTTATTACCTTGCTGGGTAATTTTTTCATTCTCGGTACAAGTAATTGCCTAGTGCTTTCATCTTTCAAAAGCTCAGGACCATCTAACTCAACTATGAACTCATAGGGAGAACCATCAACCATTCCAAGCTTACGGTTCAATTTGATTCCATCACTTAAATTTGCAGCATGCAGTGCCGCACCAAGAACTATAGCTTCATCGGCATCAAGATGCTTATCCAGCTCTTTCCTTCCAAGAAAATCCTGAAGTTTAGCCTGTTACGATAGAAATAGAAAATTATTGCCCAAACTCATGCTTCTCTAAACTGTCAGATGAAAGTATAACAGGATCACAACCATTATCTTTCTTTTACCAACTGGTTCTTGTAAAATCCGTGTGAAGCAAAACAGAGTAGTCAGTTATGACATATTAACATAAATTTGATCAATGCACACAGATTTGCATGAATACTGACGTTGACGCCTAAGAATTTTCCTGGCTCATAAAAATGAAAGAGGAAGAAGACAGTTCAACCTGCAATTTTGGCACTCTTGTAGCACCTCCTATCAACTCCACTGCATAAATCTCATCAACACTTAGATTAGAATGCTTAAGAACATCTTTCATGGGAATAAGAGATTGTTCCCATAGATCTTGACAGAGCTCTTCAAACTTCTCACGGGATATGGAGCTCCTGAAAAAATGTCAATTTCATATGGGAAATAAATCATTTTCAACTTATATTTTCAGCAACAATCAACATATGATAAAAACACAAGCTCATACAAGATGAAACTACAAATTTGACCAGTTAAAAAAAAGAGTCACCAACTTAATAAATCTAAAGTCGCAGAAAAAATTAACGACAGATCTACAAACGGGTTCATGAATACCACCAAAGCAAGAAACAAAACTCTTTTTGTCGACAAACAGGTTCACAAATTTTTAATAATTTTTTTTCCTGTTCTTTAGATTCACTATTCTATAGAAACCAAAGCTCTTCAATAAGTTCTCTCTAATCCTCATAATAAACAAGGTCTCAATCGTTTTTAGCAACATACAATGGTGTAAAAGTACAAGATAAATTATCTTTATGCATGATATGAAGAAAAGTATAATACTCTCAGCATTTGCTAATTCAAGCAATTAAATTTTAAAGAAAAAATACGAACTTCATCTAAGGGGTTACATAAACTCAATAACCTCTACCCTCATTAGCAAAAAAGGCTCAAATTCGAATTTGAAGCCCTTATGTAATAGGGATTTTCACACCATTCTTCTCACCGTGTTCACTGTTCATAAGACGAATTATTAACATCCAATAGTAGTGACTAAGAAAAATATATAAAAGATGTGCTAAAACCAAACTGATTCACCAGATTCTACCAGCTTGTCTGCTAATTAGAAATTAGCGACTGTAAACAATGCTTCAAACTTTGTCAGTATCAGATTATGAGTTTTCAAATTCTAAACCTGAAGTCTCGATCATCAAAAAGTGATTCGACTGATATTGGCGCCATTGTGTTAGCACTTAGAATTTCCTTTGTGCGTTTGACCTGCTTCTTCAGTTTAGCCATTGCCTTGGGAGACTTCCTCACATCAACCCCATTCCCAACCTGTTTATTGAACTCATCTGCGAAGTACTCAACCAATCTCAACTCCATGTTTTGACCCCCAAGTTCTGGATTCCATCTGACATCCTTGACCTGCATAGATGCTATGAGTTTAGTAACATGCTAGAAGTACCAATAAAAAAGGCTAAACAATGGTTTTTGCATAATTCATATCAGCCCTGTACTAAAATAGCTACAAAACTCAAATTGGATAGAAAATTTACCTGAAACTGGTTGACAGAAACAGTTTTTCCAAACTCCTTGGACTTATACGCTGAGAAATACACAAGGGCTGCATAAGTACTGCTCGAGCCCATATCATAGAAAATAACATGTCTCGACTCATTTGAGAAATCTTTGTCAATCCCATACTGCAAGGCCGCACCAGAATGCTCATGTATCAATGAGAGAACATTAATCCCAGCCAATTGAGCTGCCTGAAGCAACCCCTCTCGTTCTGGTTGGCCGAAGTACGGTGGCACTGTAATTACAGCATCCTTAACAGGAATTTTCGAATGAAACTCTGCTAAATTAGCGGCATAACTCAAAATCATTGCCAATAATTCCTCAACAGAGAAACTACCCACATTGTCATCGACTTTGAAACTCGCAGTTCCCCTTGAATCTTCCTCAATATCAAAGGGTAAGTACAATGAATCTAGAAACCTCTTGGTATAGCTAAAAGGTTTCCCAATCAAGTCCCTGATTTGGGAATACACTTTATCAGGATACCTGGCGACGAGCCCAGCGGCTTCTTCCCCAAGAAGCCGATTACCAGATTGAAATGCGACTAAAGCCGGGGACTTCCGCTTCGACATCTCATTGATGGCGATCGAAATCGGGCTTTGCCCAGGTTTCAGGTTCACTACCGCAACTTTCAGCGATTCTGAACCTAGATCTATGCTTAAAACCGCGGATTGTGAAGGAGACAAAGCAAAGCAAAATACGCACAAGAACAATCCAAGCTTAAACAAGATCGAAGCCATCCTAAATTGCGTTAGTAACCCTGGAAGCTTCACTCTTCGTCTCTGTACATCACCCAAAACCAACCCAAAAAAAAAAAAGAAAGAAAAAAAAAGCACAATTAAGAGTTTGGAAACTATTTCATCAACAAAGATGAATGCCAGAGTTCCAGTAATTATGTTCTATAGCCCTACTTAACAAAAAAAACTGAGCTCAAAATAGCTGAAACCACGCTTTAAAGCGTTCACAAATTCAAAAATCGAGCTTCATTTTCACAACATAGCCATGGAATTAGCTTTCGGCAGTGCTTCAGAATTTAGAGAGAGAAAGAGAGGTGGTTAGAGAGAGAAAGAGACTGACCAGTGATTCGCAGATCGCATTTTCCAGAAGTCTGAATTAAAAGATTTTCTGTTTGGTTGACGAGAAAGAAAAAAGGTATCGAGAGGGAAGAGAGAGTTTCTCAGAAAGACTCGCGGGCATCCTAAAAATACTGGGTTTCATTATATATGTTGGGACTTGGGATGATGACGTGGAAATACGAGTAGAGTTTTTGACCAATGAAGGGGAAACATGTGGCGTAAGGTACACGTGGTGGCCACTGAGACGCCCTGTGATGTTGTGCTCACGTTGTCAGGCTCTCTTTAGCCTGAATTGCGAATAGAATTGGGCTTAACGTGTGAAATCTTCGGTTTCTCACCGAGTTGTATTTCAATCAGGTCCACTACTAATACTACCACATCTAAGTGCTTTTAGGAGAATGTCAACTTCTTTTGAGTAATTAGAAAAGTATTTTTTTTCTTTTTGAAACTTCAATTTTGTGTCATGAAAATTGAAAAGTATATAGTATTTAAAATACCCGGAAATAAAATTAAGTATAAGAGATATATATATATATATATATTTTTTATATCTAGTGTACTAATTAGACATTCACTCTAATTTCTTCCATATGTATGTTTTACCTATGCTTTTTTTTTCTTCTGAGATACTTTTTTTTTTTTGTTTAAAAACACATGACCTTAAATGACCTACTTTCGGGCTCTTTTAAGATATGATTTACAGGGTATAAAAACTAATATACTCAGTACATAAATAAAAAAAAAATTGTATATAAGTATATATACTAAGTGTAAGTGTAAAAAAATATGTATATTGGATCCTTAAGCTATACAAAACAAAAAATGGATATTTATTAAAATGAAGTGGGAAAAAAAAAAGATATACACTCTAATTTCCCTATTAGGTCTTGTATTAAAATGACAGAATTTTGATCTCAAGTAAATGTTTATTTTTTAAATATTGTAGTAAAATTGCAAGTATATGATGTAAACAATATAAAACTAATACACTCGATAGATAAACTAAAACTAATATATAAGTAAATATATCAAGTATTAGCTATAAAAAGAGAAACTGGACATTTATTTAAACAAATTGTTAAAAAAAAGGACTCCTACTCTAATTTCCCGAATTATTGTAAAATTCATGTAACATCTCAATTTTTGGCATCAACAACTCTCCCGATACCCAAAAAATTGAACTAACTAATAAATTTCAAAAATTTTGAATGGTAGTTTTTTGGACATAAAAATAGGGCAAAAGCGATTAAGATTTGCACATTCTTTGAAATATAGACCATTATACTGATTCAATTGTGCCAAATTTGTCTGGGTTATTCTTTTTCTTTTTTCTTTCTTTTTTTTGGGGGGTTCACATTGTGAGCATTGGTTGGTGAAGGGAAATGGATATATGGACATTTGGGATTTACCAGAGGCCGTCCTTAACGAATAATTTTCTTCTGCCTATTCTTTCTCTAATTTGTTTTTTCGTATTTTCAAACATAAACTTGCGTATCAACATATTTGACAGCCTCCATGAAACTTCAGCCACGATTTAGCACTTCGGCTTTTATATGTAAATACTTCATCAATGGCCACAGATACATGTACACATATATTCTCTCATACAAAGAACACGCACGTGCACTGATATATATATATATATATAGACACACACACACACAAATAATCTTCCTTTTATTGTCCATTTGAAGGCATGATAGATGGAGCAAACATCCACATCTAAAACCCAAAAAAACCAAGTGTGAAATCAAAACATAGTTTTCAGGGTCAATTTGGCACGGTCTTTAACCTTAATAGCTCCATTTGGTACGTTATAAATTGGTGTTATATAGTACATTATTTTACTAATAAAAAAAAAATCAATACTATATGACATTATACAATACAATATCGAAACAATGTAGCCAATGAAACCTATACGAGTATCTCCGGAAACACAAAAAGCGTGGGTGGAAAACTGCATAGGCAAATGTTTCTATACATCTCAATGTTCGATTTCTCCATACAAAGACTGACGAAAGGTCTGATCTTCATTCTTAATTACAACAAATTTCAATGCTCATAACAGTGCTATGTTGTACAAGAAACTGTAAGTAGTTGAGATAAACTAAACTCATACACAAGTAAAACAGGCTAGAATAGCCAATGCTTCTTTCTGGGAGCTCTCGTTGGAACATCTGATATGAGATAAAATAAAAGAACCAAGCTTATTTCCTCAACAACATGTAGACCAAATAGTGATAAAAGCATGTTTAAAAAAAAAAAAAAAAGCAAATGATGCAAGTGATTACAGTTGAGTCATTACCTCCACTAGCATATAATGAATTATAGTGCACTTCGCTCCAAAAGCTAAGCCAAATTTCTGAAAAGACACGAAACTGGAACTGGTAAACCAAATATAAACGAACAGAGCAGGATTATCTTTTTTTTTACTCGAAAGACTGAGAATAAGTGGGAGTGAATGTCAAAAAACTACGGTTTCATGTACCAAAGCAGTATAGAAAAGTGGTAAGCCTTCGGATTTATCTATCTCTAATCATAAGCACCATCAACTGATCAAATGAAAGGGTATATTCAACTATGTTGATATCCAAGGAGTTTTTACGAATTTTGTTTACACAAAATCACCAAAAATAAGTCAATAAATTACATCGGTGCCTACATATTTACAAGAGAGACACATGTGAACTTTGCCACCACCACTTAAATGGTAACCTGATGGCTATCATAGCGGATTGATTGATCCAACATTAACCGATGACTGGTCTAAAAGAGTTTGACCCCACATACCACAATAGTACCACTAAATTGGTTACAGCTTTGTTCAAGAAACAATGGGAAAATTGTTAACTTTGTCTAAAGTTCATAGTGTGTATTTCCATTCATGAGATTTTCAAATGATGCGTGTAATCTTCAAATCAAAGCAAATCTATTTGATGGTTCACATGAGATAATACATTCATATTAACATAAAAGAAAGAGTTCAATTTAATTGGATTAAACTACTGAGGTCAGAGGAAATAGTATATTCAAACAACACAGTACCTCGGGCAGGATTCTTATCTTTGGGAAGGATCTCAATGTAGCAAGTGTCTCGAAAAGAGGTGACTAAACAAATTTTCGCTTCAAACTGCAGACAAAGCTACCACTGCTTAGAAATAGAAATCAATCAATATGGGAAATCAAATCAACAAGAAAATGTAAATAAGAACCTTCAAACGTTATTTAAGACAAGATGTAAGTACACTCAGATTATGAAAAGAGGCGAAAGACCAGAATACATCCTTAGCAATGTTTGATTCCCTTAACTAATATCAACTTTTTAAAATCTTTTGCCAGATTTTTATAGAGGCCAAAGAAGTGAAGAACTATTAGCATGAAAATTAAAAATTTTCATTGGTGAGCTTAGAAATGACAGAGGTACGAATGCAAACTTACTCGGTCAGCGGCTGCCTGCAGAGTAACGTGATCTCCCCACTCCCCAGCTCTAGTAAGAAACAATAATTGGCACGATATCAAATTAAAATTTGTAAGATAAAAGAAAACTTGTTGAATCACTCAGGATAAAGAAATTCAATAACATCAAAGCAGATGTTTTACTTTTTCATCTTCTTTAAGTAGCTCTTGTACTTCATTGGGACATAACCTTCATATAATTTCCGGTGATGCTTTAGCTGAAAAGAAAAAAACAAAAAAGAAACACATAAGTAAAGGATAATAAACCATCAACATTAAGTTGAATCTCTTTCAGAAATTCGAAATAAATAAATTAATCTGCACGCGCCAAAGGAGGGGGGAAAAAATCCCTAGTGGTTTTCCTCAAATTTCACATCCATTGTACAGTGAGAGCCCAGGATGTTACATAATTCAAAATGGACAGGCCGAAGAAGCAAAAGTGTGTATCCAAACAGCACATTTAACCAAACTATCAAGAATTTAGCTTTTGAATATGATCAGGAACAAGTTAAGATTAGCATGCATTTGAGAACAAAAATAACTAGGAGGAATTAATGCCCTCTTTAAAGGTTGATTACAATTTTACATAGACATGTCTTGGTCCTAATTTATTGATATTTATAGCTGGCATTCACTCTGCATCAACATATTCTTTTAAAAAAGATTATCCAACTGGAATAAAAATATTTTATTGTATCATGAAGGTAATAACTAGTTTTTGTAGTCAAGAGAATTTCTAAAATTTAGATGAAGTTAACTATGTCTGGATTATGCATAGAACATTCAAGTAATATGAAAATTTAATTTTATGAGCAGCAAGGCAGAAAAAATAACTTCTAGTAGTCAAACTCAAAATTCAAATTGATGATTCTAGCATATCAGGATAGATTTCCAAGAAGAAATGTGATAGCCTAATATCAGTAACAATCAGACTCACGGTACATTACGAAGAGGAAACATAATACATATTAGTAAGGCAGTAGAATTCAGAAAATGTCAAAAAAGCAGTTGTTAGCAGTGATAAATCATAATATTTGCTCAAAGGAACTATTTTCTAATGCAATCTAGTGTTTACTGTATCTGACATCACATCAGTGCTCATAATATGCTAATGAAGATGAGAAAGTATAGCATCCCAAGAGATTCGTCAGTGACACACCTGCTTTACAACTTGCTTTCTGACATGCTTGTGGTAATCTGGACTACGAAACAATTGATCGGCTAATGCTCGAAACTGCAAGTCAAAATAGTATTTTCTAAATATACTTGGAAAGAAAAAAAAAAACGAGATATAACTAACAAATGCATTAAGCATAAGTTAATAAGAATATTCTTGGCCTATCCCATGAGGTAAAGATAATCGTAAGCATTTTAGTTATGTGTAGAGGAAAGAGAAATGAAACATGTGAAACAGTACAAATTATAGACTGGTTATTTTAACTTCTAAGCCAAACCTGGCAATTTCCATCACCCTCTATTTGCAATTCAGATAGATCGTAGGTAGCCAACCTGCATAAAAGGAATACTGTCATTACCCAGAATTTATGATATGACTTATGATAGGGTTCGATGGAGGCTTAAAATTGAACTCAAACCACCAATTGGGTTTAGGGGGATTCTGGACATTAAAATAATAATAATACGAATTATGCCAATATCTAACGTCGATAGCCTATACTTGTTAGCAAGCATTCGTGTAAATATGAAGGCATTGATAACCATCAAAACATCAAACAAAAACCCAAGAACAAATGAAATGAGAATGCTCTGTCATAGTTACATTTTGTTTCTTTTTCATTTAATCAGAATTTACGTTTTGCATTCTTCGAATGAAATCTATGAAACTGAAACAGAAACTAAATAGGCTAGAAAAATAAAAGAACCCATAAAAATGCAAGAAAACATGACATGACTAATCAGCAATAAGCACAGACAGAGAAACTTTAAGTAAAAATGTAACGAATACAACAAAGAATATAACTGTCAAAAGATAATAACCTTTCTGATAGCCGCTCATGGTCTAAGGTAGCATCATTAACATCAGGTATATCCCCATTAACCCGGGGGGTATGCTGCAAGCACAGTTATCGATGAGAACTTAAATAGCCAGTTCACATATGAATTATTCAATCTACAGAAAGTAAAATAACTAACAATTTTCTAATGCAATTTTAGACACCGCATGGTACACAGCAGCCAGCAAGGAATGAAGGGAAGATATAGTCAGATACATGGTAACTAAAACAGAGCAGAAATAAAAGACGTCACCAAACGAGATTCTCACAGACAAATGTCAATCAGATTTCAGGATGTTCGATGATGCTCTTATCAGATGATGGTCTTATCATAGATAAGAGCATAGGTTAAGTAACTATATATCACAGTGCTAGGAAAGCTGAATCTTCATGAAGCCTAATAATTCTAGAGGGCTGAGCATCTTAACTACAATGAGATGCCCAAGAAAACTACTTTCGAAAGTCATACCATAAGTGCAACAATCAAGTCCCTTTCTTCGAGGTATACCAAACAATGTAATGAACTTCTATGAAGAAATGCAAAAACATCAATATGGTGTTGATGATTGTGGAGTGTGAAAGAGGGATCATATTATCGTGCTTAGAGCATAGTACTTGTGGAATTAAAATGCTTGTAGCAATTTACAAGCACTTTGTTACCACATTAGAGTCCACAGATGTTTATGCAATGCTCCAAAAGACCCACAGAAAAGGTCCGATAGCCTCAATATTTTCAGTCAGAGCATAATTGTGCTTCTGGATCAAAAACACAAGCTGTTTATGGCCGCTAACCTGTAATCACTACCATTTTGAATATGCCTCGTAATATGCCAAAAATCATTCCCAAGTTTAGCTACAAGATGAACTTAACAAAGAGAGTAATAGCTCTTACAGCCTCTAATTCTTAACAAAACTTCCCCTCATGCAGAAAAATTGTTGTTTTAAACCTTTCCAATAATTTTCAAATATTTTTTAGACATTAACTATATCTTTTTATGGAGTAATATTCAAAAAACTAGATTTCATTTACTTGCACAAAATATTCATTTTGATTGATGTAAGAGGTAGATATTCACGAAGAAATTGACAAATTAGTGTCAAATTTTATACACTCCTAAATTATGCCATTTCGAGTCTTGAAGTTACATTGTCCTTCATATTTCCCAGCTTGTTTGTTGGTTAGTAAAATATTTTCTTCAAATATCTAACACAAACATAGCATATATCGTGATTCCTAACTTCCTTCTGTGTCTTCAGATAAGAAAAAGAAAATTTTGGATACGGGAAGGAACATACTGGAATAGAATCTAAATGGGAAAGTCTCTTCCCGAGCCTGCGATCGACATTGAGCTTTTCTTCCTCGGCTAAGATACTTGCAATGGTTTGGTCATCCTCTGTGTCATGGGAGCTGCTGTTTAAACTCGAGGTGGAGCTAGCACTTGCATTGCTATAGCTTTCATTCATGCTACCTGGGCTAAATTATAGAAAGAATCTCTATAAAACCCAGCAAAAACAAGTAAATTGCTATTTAAAATGAAATAACTAGCATAACCCAAAATTCACGCCATTAAAATCAAAACAGCCCATCTGAAAATATTGATGCCTAACCGGGTTTTGGTAAATAAACTACAAAAACCCATTACTTATTGGAACAAATTAGAAATGCCCATATGCTTAAAATCCATGAAAACTCAGAAAATGAAGCATGGACTCCTCAACTTCTTTTTTTCTTTTCTATTCGTTAGCCCCTATTTGGTTCTTGAGAAAACATGTGAAAATGAATAAAGTTCAATGCAAATTATCATGGATTCCTCAATACAAGCCGAAAATATTGAATTAAATCATTAAAAACAAAAAAACAAAAAAAAAAAAAGACAAATGATATTGATGATTCATAACATGTTTGATTTACTCCTTCCCTTCCATTTTCTCACCAGCCAAACAGCAAATAAAAGCAAGAAAGACACAAAATTGAATTAGAGAATCTATAATAATGGGCAAGAAAAAAAAAAATCGATTAAACAGAATAAAAAAGAATATACCACAACGTAAGAACCTGGTGCTTAATTCAGCTAAGAAACTGAGAAAGAAAACAGTGGAAAAGGAAAACTCTTTTGATGTCTCTGAGATTGAGATTGAGATTGAGCTTGAACAAATTCTATGGCTTTCTTTGAAGTTTGTTTGAGCTGAGTTTGTCCAAAAAAAATAATCCAATATTTATTGAAAATCAAAATACCCAAACCGAGCAGGGCCTTAATACCATTTTCTGTCTAATATTCTCAACCGAACCGAACAGGGCCTTAATACCGCAATAAAAAGATCTAAGACATGCAATTTATTAATATATTAAAAGACCTTAATACGTGTAATAATATAAAATAAAATAAATCCAGATATTAACTGCAGTGTATTATGGGAAACAAATAAAAAAGCAACAGCCTTGAAAAATATCTCTATTCTCTTTTATTAGCTTTTATTTTATCAAATTTATCTGCTACCTAACCGAGGACATTATTGTCTTAATATGACAAATTTAGGGGAGAAGGGAAAAAAAAAAAAGAAAAAAAATTACCCCTTTTGCCAGTAAAATGGAAAAAAAAAAAAAANTTATGGTCACTCTAATCCTTCGTTGGCTTTTTCATATGCTATCCCAAATCCTGATTAAAATCAGGGAAGCACACGATATTAGTAAATCATGATCCTACTCTTGAAAGAAGAGGAAAAGAAGCAAGTAAATTCTACACTTATAACTGAATATCATGCAACTATAAGGAGAAGACATAAGGTTCATATCTACACTAGTAGTTCTAATTTTGGCCATACTTCTATTATACAATTGTCATTTATTTCCTGTATGCATTTGCTGCTATTGCACTTCTTGAATGCTTTACCTTCTCCAGCATAATCATATGGCACATTTTAAAAAAGGAAAAAAAAAAAAAAAAATACTTGGAAGTTAAATGGGGGAGAGGGCAAGAAAGAGGTTGAAGTTTTCGTGGAGGGGTCAAGAGATTGGAGTCTTAGCCTAAAAGTCATTCTTTCTCTTCTTCTAGTTGTCCACCTCTCCCACAAGAAACTTTTATTAGAATTTTAATATAAATTTTAAAAATAATTGCCAGTTTTATTGGGGAATATATATATATATATATATATATATATATATATATATATATGCGTGTGTGTGCGCCGTGTGTGCCACAATGAATTGATTAAACAGAAGATAATGAATTAATATGGTGACTTGTGTCATATAACTTGGATTAGAAATGTAGAATCGACACGTTAGAGAATCATTTAACTAGAATCGAGGTCAATATGCCAAAACACGAATTACATTAACTAGAAATTTGAAGTAGTCAATTACAACTGCAAAAAAGATCTTTTTAGATATTTTACAAGTTACAATTTCATCAAAACTGGATAGATTTGCACCCAATTTTGGTCCGAAGTTGTTTGTCTAGACTCGTTACCAAAATGACCAATTTGTAATGGCCTTGTTTATTTTTGACTTGTGTCTCTTATTTCCATAAAACTAATATTAGATGGGTCGATGAGGAAAGGGATAATGTCCAAAGTGGTGGGGTCAAACATTCACACCATGTTTGCTTTTATTGTGTGCATTAAATTGTCTTTGACTTGCTTTTGAATGGAATAAGAAACTAATCAGTAATCTCAACTTTGTTTCTATTTACATGGATACTGCCAAAAAAAAATTATATGATATTTTTGTAATTTTAATAATATTTTTTAACTTGTGTAAAATTATATTTTCGCATTATAAATTTTTAAAAATTTGTAAAAGAAAAAATGATTCGTACTAAATATTTTAAATTATTTTTAATAAATTTTTTATATTAGTCAGCAAAAATAAGATATATTCGATTTAAATTCTGTGTTTAGCGATAAATTTATTAGTCAATTTATCTATAAAAAAATACAAAATTACAAATATTTATAAGGTGGAGAGATAATTTTACACAAATCAAAAAAATATAATTAAAATAGCAAAAAGTCCACGCCTGAGAGTATTTTTTTGTTGTTATTCATTATTTATATTCATGTTTGGTGCAAAAAAAAAAGTACTTCTTCTTTTGCCATATAACATTTAATTTATTCTTTTAATTGACTATTTGATCCCTGAAACTAATATTACATAAAACTTACCCTCTACAAAATGAGAGAAACAAAAGAGCAACAGGAGATTTCAATAAAAACAAGTTACAACTCAAACATCATTAGTGACTTTCAACTATGGTTATGGGTTTAACTTAATTGGTGATCACATCATCTTCAATGTTAATAGAACACTTAGTTATTTTGCTTCTTAACATTTGCCATCAGTAGGAATTTACTCTATAATTTTTGATTTTGTATTCAAGTACTTTAAATGGTAAAATTGTTCTTTTTTTACTCCCTCAGATCTAACACCATTAAAAAATCATTAATGGAGTTATTTCACTTTTTAAAAAGCTAAAAAAAGTCTTTTACTATTTTTTTTCTATTGGACATTTCCAAAAAAAATAGTTTTTTCTGATTAAATAAAAGAAAAAATATAAATGTATCTCTATGTATATATTTTATATGGTTACGTACATATACTAGTATTAATACTAGGCATGTCCTTGTTAATTAACTATTAATGTTACTTTGACAATATCTTGGTAATTAAGGGTTGAAAAAATGTTAAAATTTTGAGTTAAAAAATGTAATAATATTACATACATAATTGACCTACATTTAAGTAGTAAGAGAAAAAGATGATAATAATAATAACTAGAAAAGAAAAAGATGAAACTTATAAAGTATTTTGTGTGATCATCATTGATAACATTTGGGCCTCGGCCAAGAGTGCCGAAGGCAGTCAAATAAAATGGAAAATTATTCCTTTTACGGTATGTTTAGAAGGAAAAAAAATTGAAAAATGGGGTGGGCTATGGTTTTTTTGGGAAAAGTCCATAAATACTTGTTTTCAAAATTATATTTTCATAAATATCTATTTTTTATTTTTATTTCATAAATGCCCATTTTTTAGAAATATAGACTACCACTTTTTTACACATAAAATGTATACTAGGGTCTCATTTCATGCATATACTAGGGTTTCATTTCATGCATTAAATGTATATCATAGTCTATATTTTATGAACATAAATTATAGTAAAAATTGGTACATATTTTAAAATGTATACTATATGTCAAATTTATAATGAAAAATTTAAATTGTGCTAAACATTTACTACTGTCCATATGTATAAAATGTGTACCTCATAGATAAAATTTATATTATAAACGTAGACTACTTATATTTTTCATAAGAAATGTGGACTACAAAAATGGGTATTTTTGAAAAAAAATAAAAATGGGTATTTATGAAAATAAGTTTTAAAAACAAATATTAGGCATAAATTTCTCATATATTTTAAGTCTAGTACGATTTTTTTTCAAAATATAGCATTTCTAAAAACCTATTTAGAAAAATACAAAATAGTAACTTATAATTAGTAACTAGTTTTTTAGAAACTGATAACTAATAATCAAAGATATTTATAATTAATATATAACTGTTAACCAGTAACTGGTAACCAGTTTTTAGAAGTTGGTAACTAGTGACCATTTTAAAAATAGTATTTTTATAAATTATTTTTTAAAAGTGATATTTTTCAAATAAAAATTGTAAAAAATTTGAAGGAAAAAAACCCGAATTTCCCATTTTTATAATTTTGTTGGGTTTTTATAGGTAAAAGTGGTAGTTACAAAATATAATTAAACGCTAGTCCTATCAAGAATGGAGCCAAAAGCTTTTGTTAGTAGGGGCTTAATCCTTAACCCAAAAAAAAAAAGATTACTAATTATTAATACTAGAATTGCCTTCAGTGGTTTTTCATGTCTTAAAAATGTTGTAGAATACTTCATTACCAAGATCATTGCAGATATATTTCTTAATACACACTAGTAAACATCTTCCATTTAGTTACTAACTAATTCTCGACAAAAGTCGTAAAGGGAAATATTTTATAAATCTACGGTAGTACTAACAACTAGTAAAATTAATGTAAATGTTCTAAATATATAAATTAATGAATATAAATAAATAATATCGATATATATATATGATATAAAGCAACAAGCTGAATGAAGGACAACGGGGAGATGAGCAATTTTTTTTTTAAATGATGATGTTTATTTATTTGACAAGCTTAAATGGCGTTTTTATAAAAAATAAATGAATAAATAAATGTAGGCTGAAGTTTTAGGTTTGTTTATTTAACATATATATAGAGTGAGAGAGAAAGAAGGCATCGTGTGGATAGAAACTAGATATCCTAAAATCTAGGAATTTGCGTAATGAAAAATTAAGCAAGATATCTCTACAAATTTGGCAGATATTTAGTGACAATTACAAATGTAATTAGATAGATACACACCGTCTTTTTTCGTCGTTTTACAGGATTAGTTAATTTTGTCGTTTTACAAGATTAGCTAATTGAGACTAATTCAGTTAGTCCAAAATTTTAAGAATGTGTATGTGAATTTAAAAAGGTCAATGATTCAAATTTAAATAGCGCGTGTGATATTTTTTTAAAATTTATAATCAATGATGGTTATTAATTAAATTATATTTTTTCAAATATAAAATAAAATAATTATTTTACGGGATTAAGTTACAACGAGAATATTTGAGTTAAAAAATTAAAAAACAAAAAGAAGAATATGATAATCTCAAATCCCATGAACCTCTACTACTCAAAAATAGAAACTTAGATTAACATAATTTTTCTTTTCATAGCTAATTTAGAAAAAAAAAAAAAAAATTAAATGGGGGTCATGTAGCGGGCAGAGCAGATCAGGGTCCCACCCTGTTTTCACAGCTAGACGGGCCGAGACTAACCAATAGTGGGGTAGGGCGGGTTTCTCTGCCACATTTCCACTCCTAATTTTTATGGTCAGCTTTTCTTTTCATAACTTGATAAAGTAATAACAAACTCTCATTTAGGTAAAGTCCAACAATCTTTTGGCCAACTAGAAATTTCTACAATCTACATGAAGTAAAAAGATATATATTATTTGTATATAAATATAAATAATTTTTTTAATATGTATAATTTTATAAGTGTAGATAGAATTAGATTGATTACTTGAATCGATAAAAATACGTATTTCATAAATTCTTTACAGATTAGAATGGAGATCGAATCGCGTATATTTTGAAAACCCCTAAATTAAATCATTAATGAGACTTCACCGTATTTTATTATTTTTGCTCTACAACCCACTCATGAGCCCATTGTCTTATGCCTTAGGTCCACTTCATAGGCGTGGATTTTTGCATTTATATTGGACAACATATTTGTAATAAATTTAGGATTTCATGTATGTAACTATACTGCATGTGTTAATTTTCATATTCGCATGTATTGCATTTCATGTATATTGTTATTAGGTTTGCTTTAGCATGTCATTATATATATGAGGACATTAACATATTGCATGTGGATTTGTATGTGGCATGAGTCTACAAATTGGTATTTTTGGCATGACATTAAGCATATTCAATATAGCACTAGTCTATGTACGGCATGGATATGCATGTAGCTTGATCTTGTATGATTGCATCCGTGGAATACTTGGCTTATGCCCCCAAAAGGGCTAAATATGGATGAGAAGTCTTTTTTAGGCTTTGTCCTTGGGCCAGTTTCATTTTTGATCACCAACATCTAAGCTAAAGGGCATAAATTTTGTCAAATCGTGACAAGTAGAACCTGAAAAATGCGAGAAAAGAACCAAGATGATCAATGCTGATTCAACGTAATGACAATTACTGAGATAATACAAACACTCTCAGCATAGCGAGACTTATTAAAATACAACAATATATGTGCTTATATTGAGAGAAATATAAAATGCAATAGATTCAAATTTCTCATTTTATTATCTTAAATTATGATTTGTTTTAATTCACTAACACAAAGCTCAGAATAGCAGAATATGATATTTGAATGTAATAAAATAAAAAGTGAGACAAGAATAAAACATTATACTAACATAAAGTTCAGAATAGCTGCTTGATATTTGAAATATGATAAAGACTTGTTTGAATGTAGAGAAATAAAAAGTGAATTAATCTTGTCCTTTGTTTATTGCTCCAGCTATTGCTGTTGGCATGCCTTAATAAAATTTCAGCATTTGCATTCCAAAAAAAAAAAAAAAGGAGAAGGAAAGGACTATACAGAAGCAAAAAATAAGAAAGCGCTCATACCAAACTGCAGCATGAAATTGTGCAAACTTTTTTACAGTTCTTCTTAGAAAAATAGCAGGGGAAAGAGAAAAATAAAAAATAAAAAATAAAAACTATTGTATATGGTTATAACATGTATACACTAATACACTATACTAGTGTACGAATCTCTACAGACAAACTAAATCTACAAACTAATTTCATCAACATCAATATCAACATCAACATCAACATCAACATCATCATCATCATCATCGTCATCAAATGAAGACCCAAGTACCGTTTGTTTCCCGAGAAAATCCGCGAAGGCTTCGAGATTACACGTGGCTCTGAAGCAGGCCTCATCTCCCATGGTCCTCTCATACATCTTCTTCAACCTCTGTCCCATCTCCTTATCCTCCACCATCTTCTTCAACCCTTCCTCCACGTCTTTCACCCCAAGCCCATTAATCCTCACCCCAATTCTCCAAACCTTCACCACGTAGTTACAGTTCACGAACTGGTCCCCGGCTATGGGGTAACACAGCAAACGCTTCTGGGACTGTACGGCCTCCATCGTCGAGTTCCAACCACAGTGAGTTAGGTAAAACCCCACCGATCTGTGCTTCAAAACCTCCATTTGAGGTGCCCAACTGACGATTTTGCCCCTACCAGAGACCCTCTCCGCGAACCCAGCAGGTAAACCTGTTCGCCACGAGTTGCCCAGAACCCATATGAAGAAATGTCCCAATGACTCCAATGCCATGGCCAAGCTTTTCACCTTGGATTCTCCAATGGGACTGACCCAACTCCCGAAAGAGATGTAAATTACAGAATTGGGTCTCTGTTTGTCGAGCCATTTCAAGCAGCTATCGTCTTCTTCCCAGAGACTCGGGTTTTTCGTCGTTGAGATTTTGCTCAGAGGACCAATCGGGAGAACAAGAGGAAGCTCTTGGTTGGAGTTTTCGTCGTCGTCTTCGTATGGGAAGGAGTTGGCGAGGACCCATTGTAGAGTTTTTGATCGAGCTAGAGTTCTGGTCCAGAACTTGAACCTTGCTTTTCTTGCATCTGCTGTTCCAATCAGCCATGGCAGCTCTTCGGTTGATAGCATGAGCTGGTTCGGTAGAAAACAAACTGGGCCCAAATGCTGTGGGCTTCCTGCCAATTGTTAAAAAAAAATGAATAAATATCTATAAAAAAAAATGGGGAAATTAGGTTGAGTTCGTGAAATCCATTTTTAGTTTTTACCATTTATTTCTCTCATGGTTAACTTAAATTATTTAAAAAAAAAAAAAAAAAAAGAGAAGAATGTATCTGCAGAATGGTCTTTCTGCATAATAAACCTCAAGTTTAATTTTGAATTGTGCAAATTTATGCTTTTATATTTAAAATTTCTTCAAATATCTAATTTTTGAGTATAAATTGACTTAAAAAATCTCTCATTTATATCTAATATTCAACACAAAACACTTAATTTATATAGAATAAGGAGTAGTGAGATTTTAAATGTATATGTATAATCTTGCTTAAGTTAAAACTTCGGATTTATTACGAAGATCATTGTTCAATAGTATATTTTTTTTTTGGCAGCCAACTTTTTGTCTTATTTTCACACTGGTTGAGTTTTGATCAAGGTTATTGTTGGAGTGAAACTTTCAATTTTTCTAAGAGATTCACATCAAGTGCAAATCACGAAAAACTACTCTAAAAACTACTATTTATAAAAATTTCCACCAGATACAAGCCTCTTATTATAGTGTCGTTTAATTTTATTTCTTCTTTCAACATGTCCTTCTAAGTAAGAAAGTAAAAAGTGCTATCTTGTTTCACTGTATACAGACAGTGATATTGTGGTAGACAATAACAACAATAAATACAAAGTCATTGTTATGTATGTTGCATGCTAAAATGGGAGAAATGATAAAATTCACTCTAATATTTTAAATAGAGAGATAATATCATTTTTATATCTTGTATTTTGACATTTTGTTCAAATTATACTTCATGTTTTGGTTATTATCAACATTGACATTTAAATTTGAAATTTGTTATAAATTTATATCTTGATACCAATTTAGAGCAATTAATTTACTAAGACGTCGTTTAAATATTGAAAATAAACCATATAAAAACTTATCTTAGAATAAGTTGGTTAAATCATAATCGTAAATTAATTGTTCTAAATTAGTATTAGGGTATAAATTTATAACAAATATTAAATCTAAGGGTCGATGTTGATAATAACCAAAATACGATATACAAATTAAATAAAATGCCAAAATACAAAATATAAAAGTGATACTAACTCTTTAATAAATTACAAATTATCACATAACAGCGTAGGTTTTCAAAATTTAAAATAAGGCTATGCTAGCTGATGTAAAGATTTTTTTGTTTTTATTTTTTGAAAAAAAATTATGAATATTATCAGTTTTATACCATATATTTCGATATTTTGTTCAAATTATATATTATGTTTTGGTTATTATCAACATTAATCTTTAGATTTAAAATCTGTTACAAATTTATACTCAAACACTAATTTAGGATAATTAATTTACCAAATTATCATTTTAAAAATTGAAAATAAACACATAAATGCTGATCTAAAAATAAATTTATTAAGTCATTTTGATAAATTAATTACTCTAAATTAACCTCAAACTATAAATTTGTAATAAATTATAAATTTAAAAATTAATATTATTAGTAACAAAAACAAAAAAAAAAAAAGAATAAACTTAACAAAATATCAAAATACAGTTTTAAAAATCATACTATCCCAAAAAAAAGTATTATATGTCCTTGTAAAGGACACACTTGCAGAAACCCACGCGGTATTACAGCTAATCCTATATTTATGGTACATTAGTGCACAGGGACATGTGGTCCATCGTACTAATTACGTATTTCTGTGTCCTTTTTTTTAATTAAGTCAACCTATGTATTTAAACCTGTTAATTAATCTCAGAAAGGTGGATAAATTTCACATGTGAAGATCCTCCGTGAACTTGTGTCTATAGTTAAACTATAGTCGAAATTCATATCTGACTCAAAATATACAAGATATATATATAAGCCTTCAAAATACCACTATCTACATATTAAACGACAAATTTGCTTAGATCGTCAGTTATGGGGTCGATGAGAATATATATATATTTTTGGTTTAAAATAAGACAAAATTGGGAAGAAAATGGCTTGTCTTGAATCATTTTAGAAGCTACAGTGTTATAATAAATAAAATGGCTTTCTGTATAATAAGTAGACTTATATTCCATTTGTTCATTAAAATTAGGAATTTTTTTTTTTCAGTCTCACACAAAACTTCAAACCATAATCTGTTGGCGGCAGCAATAGAATACTAACTATTATGATCAAATATATTAGTTGCCTCAGCTAACCAATATTAGCAATATATATAGAATTTGAGGTGGTAATTTCTATGAATATGTTTATATTATATAATTGACATAGACCTCAAATTATAGGAATATTAAATACAGTAGTTGAACATAATAAAACATATTTGTTTAATAAGCCTTTGATGTAGTTAAGGCTGAATCTCAGCAGTTCACCCAACAAACAAATTTGCTTACTTCATCAAAATATGGCTTGTGTTGAGCCAAACACACTCCAGAATAAGCAAGAGATATGCGGCTTTTGCAATACAATTACTAAGATAATACATACATATATATGACACTTTTATATATATATATATATATATATATCTATTTTATATGAAACTTTTATAGTAGAATATTCTTATCAGCGTATTTTTTTAAGTTCATATTAAAATTTGATTGAAAAACGTAGATATAACAACTTACAATTAATACAATATTTTTGGGCTACTCTATTGCATAATTTTCACCATATCTCAAAATATGACGTACGTATGTACATAAAATACCTTATTCACAATAAATTCTTATATAGATCGCTGTTTAATCAATTAGCA